>SKCR01054363.1:0-29781 GCA_019454045.1 Zanthoxylum bungeanum | reverse complement strand
TCTCGTCACTCCGAATTCCATTAACCGTATCCTTCATACTCCTCCTAAACCTGTATATGCCGCCACTGCACGTGCCTTCAAACAGCTCGATTGCGTCCACGGGGCACAGGTTATGGCATACGTACAAAAAGACTCATTCATTCCCGAACCTTACCCCGATATCCATACTCTCAAAAAGGTTCAACTAAGTTTCGATATGCAAGTATTTACCGAGCTTATCCAGTGCATCATACTGCCTCGACAGGGTCTTATCGACACTGTCAACCTTCTAGATATCTGGGTCATGGGCTGTTTAGGCTTAGATATTCCGATTGACATAGGGTATCTCATCTGCCATTATATGCAAACGGCTCGTTCTCACCCTCAACAAAGCCTACCCCATGGCTCTCTCATAACCAAACTACTTCAGAAATTTCATGTTCACATCAGCTCCAATTAAGGATGGCAACGGGCCGGGCTCGGGCCGGGCTTATCAAAGCCCGGCCGGGCCCGTACTGTCATCGGGCCGGGCCGGGCAGGCCCGGTCGGGCTCGGGCCGGGCTCGAGCCTGATTTTTTAATTATAAATATTATTATTTTAAGCCTGGATCCGATTTTTTTATTATAAAAAATTATAAATATAAAAAATTTATTATTAAAAATATATATATTTTATGAATTAAAATATTTATTTATTTATTTTAAGCCTAGATCCGATTTTTTTATTATAAAAAAATATAAATATAAAAAATTTATATATTTTATAAATTAAAATATTTATTTATTTATTTTAAGCCCGGGCCGGGCCGGGCTCGGGCTTTTTGGGTGAAGCCCGGCCCGGGCCCGTGTTACCCCGGGCCGGGCCAAAGCCCGCCCGGGCCGGGCCGGGCTTACCGGGCCGGGCTTCGGGCTTTTCTGCCACCCCTAGCTCCAATGAACCTTCCTTCATTGTCACCCATGTCCATCAAATTACTCTTTCCACCTTTCATCATAAGAACTGGGAGAAAGTTGATGGTATTTGGCGCATGAAACCCAAACCAGGCACCCATATAGCCTCCACCCACAAACGGCCTCGATTGAGTGAAAGCATTGATTCAGATGATGATCCTTATCACACAGCCGCCAACACAGCAGGGCCATCTAGTTCGAGACCATCCACGGACGAGCAACACAACCTCGTCATGGCCAGACTCGACTCCCTTTCTGATAGCCTAGGGTCTCTTGTTACTAGTGTCACTCAGATCTCCGCCAATCTCACTCAAGTATCCACTAACATCACTCAGCTCACCACTTCCTTTGGTCATTTCAGCACTGATGTGGAACGCCGCCTGACTACCTTGGAACAACACCTACGAACTCTGACCGATTAGACTTTTACGTGTTTTGGCCCACATCTCTCTTTGTTTATTATCAAATATTTTGACTAGTGCTTGTATTTTGACTAGTAGTACATATTTTGATATAGCGACATGTTTTGACTCGCAACATGTATTTTGGCAAGATTTGAATGAAAAGTCTTTTACTTCATGTTATGTTTACCTATGCCTTGCTTACACTTTCGTTACTCTCTTGCTTCTCCACATATTTTTTGATAATGTCAAAGGGGGAGAAGAATTATACACGCATAATTAAAACTTGTGAAAAAACTTGTGAAAACACTTATGATTACCTCACCCACTAAGGGGGAGCTTTTGTATACTAATATGCTTTTCTAAGTGTTATAACATCGCATCAAAGACACCCATTAAGGGGGAGCTACAATTAAGGGGAGCAAGTTTTGTCTTCCGAAACTCTCAAAAGATCCACAAGTTTACAATGGTTGCCATCATCAAAAAAGGGAGATTGTTAGCGACATATACTTCAAAGTTAGATTTTGATGACGCAACATTCGTAAAACTTCAACGCACTATGGCAAGACATTCCAAAAATATGTCAAAGCATATCGGCAATAAAAAGCGAAAGAAGGAAAAGACAAGTCTCGTATGAAGAAAATCGCATTAGGTCTTAATTAAGAATTACTTTTGTAATATGAGTTGTTTATCTTCATATCTAAGCTCATTAAGTATGCAACTTCATATAGATATGCATTATGATCACTTGAAATATGCCTTGGTCACTTAAAAATCATTATACCTGTGCATTCCCATGTTTTAAGTTGATTCTGGAACCGGCACATGACTCGCCGGTTTTCTCGCCGGTCTTCATGCCGGTTATTTTAAAGGGAAAATGCTTACTGGAACCGGGCCAGATCTTGCCGGTATCCATACCGGTATTTATGCCGGTTTTGGGTATTATTTTGATGCTTACTGGAACCGGGGAGACACATACCGGTATCCATGCCGGTTCTTATACCGGTCTAACGGCTAGTTTTTTAAACGTTAACATGACCGTTGGGAGCCAGACCGGCATGCCGGTTTATATACCGATCTCGGCCATAATTATTGGGAAATCACTTCCCTTCACTATATAAACAACCCTAGTTCGTTTTTGCATATACAGAACACCTTCATACACCATTCTTGAGAGCAAAATCAGAGTTATATCAAACTTTCTTGATCCACTTTATTCTCATACATTCATAAGCTCATACACACACTTTTATATTCATTTTAGTGAGCTTAGATATATTTGAGCAACTCATACTCCATTTCATCCTTGTAATCTTTTTATGAGTTCTCAAATAGTGTTGTAAACACAAAATCTATTTCTCAAAAACACTTGTATTGAAATCCCTTGTGTGAGTGGTGACTACTCTCAAGGGTGGAGTTTGTGTAAAAGGTTTAAGAGAAGCCTTAGAGCAAAATCTCTTGGTTGTAAAGATTATTGAATCTAGTGGAACCTTCAAGTGCGCTTGAAGAGAAAGTGGACGTAGGCAATCGAGTTGGCCGAACCACTATAAATTTGGTGTCGTATCTCTCTTCCCTTATCTTTTAAATTGTATAATTTTATTTTGAGGTTATTTATATTTATTGATAAAAAGCTTGGTAGCATAAATTGATTAAATTTATAATCCCGAATTAATTTTTAATAACCCAATTCACCCCCCCTCTTGGGTATAGTATTACTTGTTATTGCTTATAGGTAATTTCAATGTGTAGACACTATATTTTTACACATAAATTCGATGATGAGTCTCATATGGAGGCACCACTTAAAAGTTCAGGAAGCTGCAAGGTTAAATATCGGAAGAGGAGAAAACTCCAGAGAATTTAGAAAAAATACCCAAAACCCAGCTAGACATCACCTAAGTCCGGCTAGACTATTCTCAAACCATAAAATCCAGCCGGATATACCCTGGAAACCTGAAATCTGGCCGAACATGTTAGAATTATTATTGAATGAGGAGATTATCAATCACATAAGTCACAAGACTGATTATGTCCGGCCAGACATAAATTCAAATTAAATGTCCGGCTAGATATATATCAAGTAGTCAGCGCACATACAAATTTCAAATAACTAGAATCATGGACTGATTCATGTCCGGCCGAACATATATTTCAAAATATACATATGGACAGATATAAAATGATCTGTAACTGATACATGGAAGAGGTTTTGTCTCCTCTTTCATTATCGGACCCTTCCCTGGCACAATAGTTCTTAATCCTTCACAAAAGGGGGAAAGAGCTATGATCTTTATTTAAGAACCTAGTCTAAAATTTGGAAACACTGAAACTCTATCCTGCGAGCTCATAATATCTCTGGAAATTCCCCCATTCCAACGAGCAATCCAGCTGCAATACGATCTTCAGAGGTATTTTCTGAGTCAAAGCACAGTTAAAGGTATCACCTGAGGGCATTCTTTCTTTAATTTTGCATTTTTTTTAGTTTCGAATCTGACACAGTATTGCCGACCGAACTTGTCATATATCCGATCAGGCATACAAATGTAGTAAGAATATTTAGTCGAGAGGTAAACATATTCGGCCTTCCATATTTGTTTTCCTTTGGTATATAGGATGGAAACCCATACATAAATTCTATAACCAATTCCAAAGGGACGGTAATATGATCTGCATTCGGGATAAAACCCCAGTAACACTTGGAAATAATTATAAGAAAACCAATTTTAAAAATCTTACTTTTACTATTATCATGTTGTTTTCTTGCTTGCTTGTTGCCATAATATTACATGTTTATATGTTTGTTCCTTAATCGATTCATGTGGAATGTCCGACCAGACTCACTAAGTATCTTGCCAGACATCCCTGATGTGGAACAATATCCGGTCAGACTTCTACAAAGTCAGGCCGGCGAAGACATGAACTTTTCAGTGTTTACGTATTGCTTTATCATTGTTACCTAGCTTTATCTCTGAAGCATGTGCCAAGTCTGCTACCAAGCAAACTTGATCCAAGTCTGAAAAATGTGCTCCCTCAGGCATGAAATCCAGAATCTGATTGACACCAGCAGAATAGCGAATCCTGAAGAAACCTCGACCATACAATGACCGAATACTGAATCATCGCGCTTGCATATTTCGTTTTCATCATGTAATGGCTTTTCATTTAATGTTCAATAATAATAAACTTGGTTTCTAAAGAATATGTTGTCTTTCGAAAAAATGAGCGTGACTAAATTCTTAATACAAATCTTTAAGCTTTGCAACAACTGGCAGAATGCCATCTGAAAATTGCGCACTAAAATTTGCATTTGGAATTGCAAAGCACAACCATAAAGAATTTATACTCGCATAACTGGCCAAGACATTTGGCACTCATTTGATTTTTTCTCCAAATGATAAGTCGACACTAAGTTAAGGAGATGACCAAAGCAAAAGGTGGAAAAATAAAAAGAGAGAGAAAGAGAGAAAAAGTAAAAAGAGAAATAAAAAAGGAAAAAAAAATGAGAAAATGGGCGAATCTGACACGCTCAAAAACTGGTTCTTTACTCCCAAGTATAAGAGTGTCGAAGTAATAAAATAACCCAATAAATCCGGGGTCGATACACAGGGAATAGTCTTAGAAAAAAATAGAAGAATAGTATGTACTGAAGAAAAAAGTAAAATATCTGATTTGTTTGAGTTGATTGAGATTTTGAAAGAGACAACAATAATAAAATGAAATTTTATGGCTAGGGGATCCACCTTTACTATTCCAATTTAGAAATTCACTTTTTATAATATATAAATTGTCAATATTAGCCCTTAATTTATTTCAGGAATTAACTATGTCAAATACTTAAAACCAGCCATAAAGGCAGTGATTACTTTTGTCGATAACAACTCCAGCTAGATACTTAATTATGCTAAAACGTATAAACCAGCCATATATGCGGTAGTAAAGTATGTCAATAATTAATCTAGATTTAAATTAAGTTTTAATAATTAGATTACAATTTACATGTTATCATGTAAGTGAGATTAATCTAAACTTTAAATAATAAAAGCTTCACCATTCTTCTAGCGCCTGCTGCTGTTGTTTATTTACACACTGCTGTTGTTTATTTACAGCAGCAGCAGGCTGCTGCATCTGTTATTTATAGCAGCAGCAGGATGCTGCTGCTATAGATAACAATAGCAGCAGCTATACTGTTATTACAACAGAAATATGCATATATGTTTAGGATGCTATTGATATTAATTATAATGGTTTGTTGATAGTGATATGAATTTTTTTGTTATGAAATTTAGTTGCTTGTTTTATGTTATAATTTTTACGAACTCTTTGCTTTTAAATATCTAACTCTTTTGCTTTTGGATATGATCATATGAACTTGTGATTTAGATGTAATTATATGAACTTGGATATGAACTTTTGCTCTTGGATATAATTATATTTTACAATTTTATATGGAACTCTTACTTTTGGATATGAACTTGTGATTTATAGATGCAACTTTGGATTGAAACTCTCAAAATAGTAGTTAAATATCATTTATTGCTAATTAAAAGCTTGATACACATTTGTACATTATTTTTCTATGAATTTTTACACATTTGTAGTATTCTGTGCCTTACATTGGTCAGGCACGCGCCTTGCGTCTTCAGGCCCGCACCTAGGCTTTAAAACAGTTTGCGCCTTAGTGCGCCTTGCGCCTTTAATAACACTGAATACATTATCACTTGTTTTAGAATGAGAAAGAAGGTTGACAAACGTATTCGAACTCTGATCGAAATGGCGTCAAGCAACGACACCGTTCCATGTTTGGCTGAGTGATGACGAGCGTTAAACGCACCATTCATACTAGCATTAATATTAGCGTAACTCAACACTCAAAATATGAGATTATCTGTAAATGCTCATCACGATTTTACATTTTTCCCTCCCGATACACAAACTTGTGTGTATGAATTTTTCTTATATGCTGTTATTTGTAATTTGACAACTTATACTCTATATCTAACCAAACACCTAAAGAGCTTATAAGCTAGCTTATACTCTAGCTTTTATTCTACAACTTATAAGCAATCTTATACTCTCAGTACAATACTCTCTACCAAATGAGTTTTAGTCATTTTTTCATTTGAATTACTTTCTTTGAAAAACAATTGACAAGTGCTATTGGAAAAAAATCTTCAAAAGCAATTCCAAATGTGCTATTATGCAGAATCAACTGGAGGATTGACAGATTGCTTGTATAAGGATAATGAAAGGATTCTTGGTAATACATTTGGAATGTGCGTATTACAGTTAACATTCTGCTGTTGCTTGTTGGTGTAATAAATTTTGCTAAATCATACTTGTTAGTTCCATTTTTATTGGCAATGTCCGAAACAAAACAAGTTCAATTGAGTTGTAATGAGTCTTTAAGATCTCGAAGCAATTGGACAAGTATTTGGACAAAATCTGATGGAGTTGTCCGAGCGATGTTTACTCTTTTGAATATTCCAGAATATTTAGAGATCAAATTGATATGAGGTCAGTTTCATTGGAAAGTAGAATCGAAGACGATCGCGTACATATAAAGAACTCATGATTTGGCCAAGAGACGAGAAAGTTACCAGCGTTTTAAGTTGCACCTGAAAACCAGTCCGCGACTGCGTTCGTACTGAGTTCGAACGTTTTCGAGGCAGAAACTTTGCGTTTAAGTTGCGTTTGAAGTGAGTTCGAACATATCTGCGTAAGTAGGTTTTCTTAGACATGTTTTTAAGCCAAAATAAGACTAGGAAACCCTTTTCCTTTGCCCTACCTATATAAACAAACATTGAGCCACCTTCCCCAATAGTTGAAACACAAATCCTTTGAGCCAAAATTCTTCAAAGCTTTCAACCTTATTTAATTCCACCATTGAAGACTTTCTATGTTCTGGTCTTCTTCATTAATGGTGAGTTCCATTCTTTGTTAAACCTTCAACACAACCTAACCCAAAATCCCTAATCCTTTAGAGTTCTTTAGGAGTTTTGGTAGTCGGAGTTCCGGCGTCATTGGTGATAAAATATACTCAGAGACTTCAGAGGTTCTGAAGAAAACCAAGGGTCGCGGGCTTGATGAGTTGCCTTGAGTTCTTGAAGTATTGAGGTACTTGAGTCGGTGGAGTTGCCACCATAGGTCTTGACCATCGCTGTAAGTTTTTCTCTATATAGTGGATTTGGGTGGTAGCCTATACCCGGAGTGGTTTTTTACTCTGAAGAGTTTTCCACTTCGTCACCAAAATCATTGTGTTGAATTTTGTGTGGTTTGATTTATTTTGCTGCTTTAATTCCTGCTATTGTTTTAATATTTTGCTGCATAATTTTATTTAATTGTTATTGTGGTTGCCTGTTAATTTATCCATAGTAGCAGTAACAGGACTTGTCCTGCTTATTATTTGTAATTCCGCTTAGGGTCAGAACCTAGGACAACCCCGAATTTTCAATACTCTAATAAGATTTTTATGTGATTTGATTTTAGGATTTTGAGGCTTTGACACCAAATATCCTGGCTAGAACAATAGAAACAGTGGAGGGGGTGGATTAATTGTATTGTTGCATCGTTCTCTAGCCTCGTTTACCAGTTTATGTACAATGGTCATGGCAAGAATCATTCACAATTTTCAATTGATTTTGAGATTTTTTCAATAAGAATTTAAAAACTATAGTACCCTTAGAATAGATATATTCTTATGATGCCCTCTTCATTGTTCCGCTTATATATAAAAGTTTCTTGTATTCATGCTTTATAAGTCCATGTTAACATTGGACTATTAATTTTCATAATTGTAAACTTATTATCACAATGTAGAATTATAGAAAGCTTACTGATATCAGGATGTTCATGAGAGATTTCAAACTGAATCCCATTCTGAAGCTGCTGGACACTTTAATGAACGTTTTCTGTTATCACTTGCATCATGCAAATCATGTGTGATTATGGGCGATGAGCTGAATGTTTTCCAATTTCATCACATATAAGGTCTGTTGGCGACTTGGTCGCGTAATTGGATTTTGATGATGCAACGAGGGTGAAGACTTCGACGTGCTTTAACGGACATTACAAAAATATGATAATGAAGTCAAAATATTGATGAAGAGCTAAAATAAATTATATGATGATCAAGATAGCAAAGATGATAAAGAGGCAAAAAGAAGATGAAAAAGTCAAAGAATGAGCCAAGCAAGATGAAGATCAAAATAATGATTAAGAGCTAAAATCAATTGTAAGTGAGTTTATTCAAATGTTTCAAAGCTCTTAGGAATCATACATTTTGCATCACTTGGATTTAAAATGGCTTAGAATACTAAAAGAATCATTTGCATTTTATTTTCACCAAAATGAACTTCATGCACAAGTGCATCGGTAAATGATCTTCTAAGAACTATCAAATGGTTGAATTAAACTTCAAATGATATACATTAGATAGATATGTGTCTCTAGTTTGCTATGGTTCAAACGGAACACAATTATGATGTATAGAACTTTTTCTAGAGCCATTTTACTACAATATGTTCAGATGTGCATTTTCTGAATACATGTCACATTAGAAAAATTCCATAAAATTATATTGATGTTTTTGGGGCTGAATTATTTACAGAATCTAGATCTATGTGTCTAGTTTATGTAGAAATTTACGGATCATGATTTGGAATTTGCTAGAGAAAGTTATTTCCAAACTACCAAGTGTTGTCAGTCTTGACTGGTCATCAGAACATGCATTGCTACTGGAACCGGCAAGGAACAAACCGGTCCTCATACCGGTTTCCATACCGGTCTAGCCTTTATGGTGTAGTTACTGAAACCAGGGAGATCCATTCCGGTCTCCATACCTGTCTAGCCTTTCATATTACATAGCTACTGGAACCGGCACGGACCATACCGGTTTTCATACCGGTGACCATACCAGTCTAACGTATACTTTTTCAACGGTAATATAGCCGTTAGTATCCGTTGGAACCCCATACCGGTCTCCATACCGGTTTATAAATCGGTCTAGCTGTAAGTTGGGATTTGCTTTGCATTTTGTTATAAATAGAACCCCAACTCATTTTCCTTGGTCAAGAGACATCATATTGCATCTTCATACATTCTCTAAGGCAAATACAAGAGTGTCTTAAACCTTCAAACACTTAAACACTCATATAAGCTCACACACATCTTTATTACATTTAGTGAGCTTGGAACACTTGGGTTTGCAACTCACACAATCTTCTTATTTTTTGTGAGTACCCAAGTGTGTTTTAAATTCTTCTTTATCAAAACACTTGCGATTTGTGAAATCCCATTTGGTTGGGTAAATTGTAAAGGTTTGTGAGTGAGCCTACGAACAAAACTCAAATTGTAAAGGTTTATGAGTGAGCCTACGAACAAAACTCAAGTTGTAAAAGGTTTGGAGTGCACCTTTGCGGAAAACTCTTGGTTGCGAGTGAACCACAGAAACTCGATTCTAGTGGAAATCTTCAAGCGAGGCTTGGGGGAGTGGACATAGGCACGTTTGGCCGAACCACTATAAATCTCGGTGTCGTATTTCTCTTTCCATATACTTTTGTTTATAGCAAGTTTATTTATGCTTATACATATTGAATAGAAAACTTGCATATAGGCTAGTAATTGGAATAGAGAAAATTGCCCTAAGTCCCCACTTGGTAATAAGAGCTAAAAATCGGTAAAAATTTTGTAATTCCGCACTTATAGCGACTTATAGCGATAACCCAATTCACCCCCTCTTGGGAAATAGAGATTCTTTGTTGCTATTGCTTGTAGGTAATTTCAATGTCAATTACTGTTGTTCCAGTTAAAGAGGTAATCCCTAGTTGCTCTGTTTTGGTGGTTGACTATGATGAAATTTTTGTAGTGTCATAATATTTTGAAGCTCAGACATTGCTCAAATCTGCATTCAACTTTAGTTTGTTAAACTCCAAACCAGGTCAAACTTGTTCATGAACTAATGACTATAATTCGTTAAAAAATCTTATGCCTCATCTCAAATTCCAATGTTTTAACTGTAATATTGCATGTTTACAACTATATGCTGTGAAATAATAGAGTTTGTATATGGTTATTTATGTTCTATTGTTAGTTATTCAGAGTTAAATATAAGATATAATCCAGTTTTAATAATTTCTTGTATTCAAATGGTAAAATGTATATTCTAGTGATCATAAACTAATTAAAGAATCTTGGGGCTGTTCTTCCTTGTTTAACAAGTTAATCAAGTCAAGCTAAGATGTGTATTTGAGTTAGGTTCTAAAATAGCTAAGCTATATTGGGGAGCTTGATTCCTATTTTATTTTTGCGTCTCTAATCATCTCTCAGAAAGTTTAATGGTTTTTGTTGCGTTGCCTTGTTATGATGGATATTGAAATGAAGGTGTCATATTGCATTTATTAGCCGGGGACAATTCTGTTGTGTTGATTAACTGGTTATTGACGTTAAAATGTTCTTGTGCTTTTATCCAACTGTTTCCTTCTTCTCATGTTTGTTGATTTAAGGACTCTGAAAGGCTTTCGGAAGCAGAACAGGACCTGAAAGATTTGAAAGAACAATTGAATGATGATTTTCCTGTTGGTCATTTGATTAAGAAATGCAGTACCTTGGATCTGGTTGAGAATGATTGACATTGTGAGTTCCATTTTTATTGGCATGTGTCCGTGTCAAAATAAGTTCAATTGAGTTGTAATATGTCGTGAAGATCTTTGTGCAATTGGACTGGTTTTGGCTGCTGTGCATCAGACATGCGTTCGTGGTGCGTTCGTTGCAGTGTTCGAACGAGTGGCGTTGGTGCTGCGTTCGTAATTGGGTTCGAACGTGTGGAGTTAGTGGCACGTTCTTTATTGGGTTCGAACGGGAATTCCAGAGAGCAAATGTTCGAGTCTCGTTCTTGTTGGGTTCGAACGAGATCATTCCAGAGAGTTCTCGTTCGTTGTGCGTTCGATTGACGTTCGAACGAGTCTTCACAGAAAGAGCGCGTTCGTGTAGCGTTCTAGTAAGCGTTCGAACGCGACTGCGATCTGAACGCGTTTTTGGCCTGCAAAACCCTAGGTTTTCACCCTACCTATAAATATAACCCTTAGCCGCCATTCTCAGTAGTTGAAGCAATTATTTCTTGAGCCTAAATCTCTCAAAGCTTTCAACCTTATTTGAATCCACCATTGAAGACTTCTTCATCTTCTTGTCTTCTTCATTAATGGTGTGATTCCATCTTTGTTAAACCTTCAACACAACTTAACCCAAATTCCCTAATCCTTTAGAGTTCTTTAGGAGGAAGTTTGGTAGTCGGAGTTCCGGCGTCAATTGGTGAAATAATCCACTCAGAGACTTCAGAGGTTCTGAAGAAAACCGTGGGTCGCGGGCTTGAGGAGTTGCCTTGAGTTCTTGCAGTATAGAGGTACTTGAGTCGGTGGAGTTGCCACCATAGGTCTTGACCATCGCTGTAAGTTTTTCTCGATATAGTGGATTCGGGTGGTAGCCTATACCCGGAGTGGTTTTTTACTCGGAAGAGTTTTCCACTTCGTCACCAAAATTACTTGTGTTGATTTGTGTGGTTTGATTATATTTGCTGCTTTATTATTGTTATTGTTTTTATACTTGCAGCATAATTATTTATTTGTTATTGTGGTTTCCTGTTAAATTGCCTGTTGCAATTCCATAGTAGCAGTAACAGGACTTGTCCTGCTTATTGTTTATAATTCCGCATAGGGTCAGAACTTGTATTGTAAAATCGAATTTTCAATTGGTATCAGAGCCTGAACTCGATCCTTGACCCATTAGCTATGGAGCGTAGTCAACCCTTAAATTGTCCGCCATTTTTTGATGGCACGGAGTATTTGCATTGGAAGGTTCGCATGAGAGCTTTCCTTAAGTCCTTAGATGAGAGGGTCTGGATGACTGTTGAATACGGGTGGAAACCTCCCGTTGTTACTGTTGATGGGGTCACTTCCCCTAAAGACAAATTGACCTGGACCAAAGATGAATTTGATGCTAGCAATAGGAACAGCAAGGCTGTTAATGCCATACATGGTGCTGTGTGTTCTGCTGAGTTTAGGAGGATCTCAATGTGTGAGATAGCCAAGATGCTTGGGACATCTTGCAGACTGTGCATGAAGGCACATTGTCTGTTAAAAATAATAGACTCCAGGATTTAGCTACTAGTTTGAGGTCGCCAGAATGAAAGATGATGAGACCTTTGATGAATTTTATGCTGAGATTAACGATATCGTTAATTCTAGTTTTAACCTAGGTGAGACTATTCCTACCAGTAGGATAGTTAGGAAAATCCTGAGATCCCTACCTGATAAGTTCCTACCCAAAATCACCGCCATCGAGGAAAGTAATGACCTCGATCAGCTTAATTTAGATGAGCTCGTAGGAAAATTGCAGGTTTATGAGAAAAAGCTTCCTGGTTATAGAGAGCCAAAAACGTTTGCGATGAAAATCGCTAAGGAAGTTGTGCATGATACGTCTGGTGATGGTGATATACCATCACAGATCGTGATTTGGCCTTGTTTGCAAAGAAGTTTAAGAAATTTCTTAAACTTAAGAAAAATGGCCATAGCAGTAATAGGGATAGGGAGGATAGGCCTAAAGAGAATAGGCATATCAGGAGTGAGTCTAGAGAGGATATGGGTAGTAGATCCCATAATGTCCAATGCCATGAGTGTGAAGGCTATGGGCATATTCGACCAGAGTGCCCTACATACCTTAGGGCTAAAGGCAAGAAAGCCATGGCAGCATCTCTTAGTGATTCAGAAGGTGGTTATTCTTCTGATGAGTCTCCTAAAGGCAAGAAAAATTTTATTGCCTTTACTGCTAGTGTGACTGGTGAGAGAGAGATTGTGGTTAATGATGATGATTCAGAAGTCTCTCTTGATGAGTCTGTAGATGAGGAAAGTCTTCAGGTAGCTTATGTTGAACTGTTTAATGAGAGTTTAGCTATTAAGAAGACTAACATAGAGGTCAATAAAAGGCTGAAAGCTGTTGAGCTAGAAAAGAATGAAGCTCAAGCCAAATTTGAGCAGAGCCTTTTGATGGTAGATGACCTAGAGGAGAGAAATAGAGGTCTAATTAATAGGGTCCAAATATTAGAAACTGAACTTGAAAATACTAGAACCAAATTGTCTGTATTTTCTAGTGAGAATAAGAATGTGGACCGTATGTTAGGTATTAATTTTGAGCCTAACTGTGATAAGGCGTCTTCTTCCAAAGCTGTGCCTGTAGCAGCTAAACGTGACTTAGGTAAGAAACCTGTTGTGCGTAGTCATGTTTTTCCTCCTGTTATTCCTCATCCTGTTTCCCAACCTCAATCTAGAGGTGTTGTGGGTAATCCTCGCTCTCATCCGAGGTTTGTGCCTGTGTGCCATCATTGTGGCAAGGCTGGACACATTAGGCCTAAATGCTTCATGCTTCACAAGCAAAAGAAGAGGCCTAAAAAGGTGTCACCTAGATTTGACTCTTCAAATCTAGCTTCTCAAGTTTCTGCACTAACAAAACAGACAAAATTTCTTAGTGAGAAACTTAATTTGTTGACTAGGAATTCTCAAGTGGATGAGATTCCTAGAAAGTTTTGGGTTAAGAAGCAAGATGTATTCCCATCTTCTTCTGTGTGTCCTGATGGACATGATGAGAGTGCACCTCGGTGTAACTCTGCTTGAAAGATGCATTTTATTTTCCCATTGCATGTGTGTGTGCGTGTGTTTTATGTTTTTGCACGTTTATTTTGTTTTCACAGCATATGGGTGTGTGTGTGTGTCTTGTTTTTGTTATATGTCCATTGGTATATAGGATGGAAACCCGGACATAAATTTCATAGCCGATTCCGAATGGACGGTAATATGATCTGCACTCGGGATACAACTCCACGTACCATTGGATGTTTTACAAGCCTATTTATGTCTTTATTTTTATTTGTTAAAATCTGAAAAAAAAAAAATAGAAATTGAAAAAGACAAAATTTATTTTATTTTATGGCTTGTTAGAGCATGAAAAGCTTATGCATGTGATCCTGGTATGTAGGATATATGATTATGCATGTATGATATGCTTTTATTTTTCTTGATGCTCTATATACATGAGTGTGTGTGATAAAAACCTTTGGTATATCTTGTGCTTGCACTTCACATACACGTTTTTATTTTGTCAAGGCTTGGTCGCATGTATGAGTTTTTGGAATAGCAATCTAATTTCTATCATATCTTGTTTGCTCAATAGTGTGACCTTTGACTAGTTGACCTTGCTTCCTCCCTTTTCAAAAGTAAAAAGAAATAATTTTACAAAGAAAAATGAGACTCAAGTGCAAAAGAGCCAAAATGGCCAAATTCAAAAGATAAGGGCAAAAACCCTTCACTCGAAAGAGTTATTAAATATGAGCTCATGATATTTATGGGGTAAATAATATAGCATGCAACCAATGTTGCTTATTTTCAGTCCTAGTGGTGCTGGGTTTGAACACCTATTTTGTGGACTTGGTTTGTTTAGAGATGGATTTCTTTGGCTGTGTCCAGCTCATAAAATAAGGTCTTAAGCCTTGATTTGTTGTGCACTTTATTTTTCACACGCAAGTGTTTTATATGCTTTGGTGTTTATGTCATATGCATAAGTGTTGTATTTAGCCACTTTTAAAATGATGCATATTGTTTCATGTCATAAACAGCTGAATACTGACTGGGTATCATTGTCTCAGCTTGAAATGCTGTTTCAGTCAGTTTTTGACAGGATTTTTATCTATCTCAGTATGTGCTTGTGTGTGGCTTCATGTTATTGCATACCTATTTTTTTTCTTTCCTGTGCACTTTTCTGAGTTGTGGTTTACTTCCCGTATGTGCTTTTGCTAACTGTATGTACCTGTTAGTGAGGGGGAAATTCCTGTTTGTTTATGCTCTTGCATGTGTTGTCTCCTGTTTCCTGTTATTTTTCCTATTTCTTTTACCCTTTGTCATTTCGTGCCAAAAAGGGGGAGAGTGATATATTAAGGGGGAGAGCCTTATTATATAGGAGGGAGCTGTAGAATATCCTTTAGATATCTCCATTTTAAGGGGAGTTAAGATTAAAGGGGAGAGGGATTTCTACTTGTACATGCATGAGATTTTTACCTGTTTTACTGTTACTTGATAATCCCAATGCTTTTCACGGTATCTTGTTGTTTGTGGATGTTTCAGGTAAACAGGTTTTGTTGCAGCGGTGGCATTAATTCCAAGACTACTTTGTTAGGTGTTAGATCGAGTCCATTTGTAATAAGTCACTGTTTTGATGGTTGACAGTTGACTATTTGCTTTTTGGGTCTATTACCGTAGTCTTTGTTTTAGGTAGTATTTTGTCACGGAATGCCAAAGGGGGAGATTGTGAGTTCCATTTTTATTGGCATGTGTCCGTGTCAAAATAAGTTCAATTGAGTTGTAATATGTCGTGAAGATCTTTGTGCAATTGGACTGGGTTTTGGCTGCTGTGCATCAGACATGCGTTCGTGGTGCGTTCGTTGCAGTGTTCGAACGAGTGGCGTTGGTGCTGCGTTCGTAATTGGGTTCGAACGTGTGGAGTTAGTGGCACGTTCTTTATTGGGTTCGAACGGGAATTCCAGAGAGCAAATGTTCGAGTCTCGTTCTTGTTGGGTTCGAACGAGATCATTCCAGAGAGTTCTCGTTCGTTGTGCGTTCGATTGACGTTCGAACGAGTCTTCACAGAAAGAGCGCGTTCGTGTAGCGTTCTAGTAAGCGTTCGAACGCGACTGCGATCTGAACGCGTTTTTGGCCTGCAAAACCCTAGGTTTTCACCCTACCTATAAATATAACCCTTAGCCGCCATTCTCAGTAGTTGAAGCAATTATTTCTTGAGCCTAAATCTCTCAAAGCTTTCAACCTTATTTGAATCCACCATTGAAGACTTCTTCATCTTCTTGTCTTCTTCATTAATGGTGTGATTCCATCTTTGTTAAACCTTCAACACAACTTAACCCAAATTCCCTAATCCTTTAGAGTTCTTTAGGAGGAAGTTTGGTAGTCGGAGTTCCGGCGTCAATTGGTGAAATAATCCACTCAGAGACTTCAGAGGTTCTGAAGAAAACCGTGGGTCGCGGGCTTGAGGAGTTGCCTTGAGTTCTTGCAGTATAGAGGTACTTGAGTCGGTGGAGTTGCCACCATAGGTCTTGACCATCGCTGTAAGTTTTTCTCGATATAGTGGATTCGGGTGGTAGCCTATACCCGGAGTGGTTTTTTACTCGGAAGAGTTTTCCACTTCGTCACCAAAATTACTTGTGTTGATTTTGTGTGGTTTGATTATATTTGCTGCTTTAATTATTGTTATTGTTTTTATACTTGCAGCATAATTATTTATTTGTTATTGTGGTTTCCTGTTAAATTGCCTGTTGCAATTCCATAGTAGCAGTAACAGGACTTGTCCTGCTTATTGTTTATAATTCCGCATAGGGTCAGAACTTGTATTGTAAAATCGAATTTTCAGACATGTATCCAGATTCTTTATTCTTGCCGTGTGGATGACTATTATCGGTAATTCTTAGTTTTTGGTTTGAGCTATGTCGTTGTGTTTGAAACAGCGAAAAACTGTCATTACATTTCTCGATGTAATTTTGGATAAAACTCTACGTAGTATTGTGGCTTTGCTTGCTACTCGGGGCGTGGGAAGTCGGCTGTACTTGGTTTAGCAATTGCTGGAGCTATTGCTGCTAGGTAATCTACTGAACATATACAGTTGATTGTTTTCAGTTTCTCGTTTTTTACATTGACGATTTGTCCGTAGGGAATTAGACCACACACCATTAAGTTACATTTTATCAGCGAAAATAAAAGGATTTATTTATTTAACTTTTTCTTATGAATCTAAAAAGATGTATATTAAATAAATGAGAAAGAAGGTGAAAATCAAGTGCTAGGGAAGTGATTTAAGCATTACCTGACACGGTTCTCTTCTGGCTTGGTTTTTTTGATCTTGTTGGCATATAAATCCCCACAGGACGAATTCGTCATAGGACGAGGGAAAGGCAATGCGATGGAGCAAAGAGCGACAAAGTGACTTGGGACGATCGAGCCAGCTGCCAGGACGAAGACGTGTGATGCAGTTATTTCCACAATCGCAGCGGTTGGATAGTTTTCCCTCCACAATCAGGCAGTTGAGACACACAGCCTAACAGTTGAAAGCACGATTCAGTAACCGCATGAAAACATTGAAACTGCCCAAGACGGTTGACGGACAACTCTATAAAAGCTCACCTACGCTAAGAGGAAGGGGATCGAACAAATGAAGACTCAATTGAGCATATTTTATCTTTTTATTTCTTAGCTCGTAATCTAGGACTGTAACTTGTGTGCTTGTGCCCCTTGGAGGCTTATTCACTTGATTCAATACACCATTTGCTGGGACTTTGTCTCAGGAGGTTTTGAACCTTACACGCTCTTTTTCCCTGCATGCGTGAAACCTGCGCAAACAGTTTTTGGCGACCACAGTGGGAGAATCGGTGTAACGAATTGGAGATGCCTCCGAAAAAAAACGCTCAGACTGGCTCAACCACGGAAGAAGGTGGACTAGAGAAAACCAACCAGCCCAACGTTCCAACCATAGTAGGGTAGTTCGAGGGTCTAGCAGATGTCAGCTGGTATGAACCGATGAGGGAGCTCAGCCCCAACGCGATGTGTGCATTGTTTGGTGAATTCACACAAGACATCATCGAACAGGTCAGGCACCAGAACGTACATGTTATAGACAAGTTCGTATCAGCCAATAACTCGCAATATGAGAATATGGCCAAACACCTAAGTGCAATGAACGATTTACTAGCCAAATGTGTAAACGGCGGGACAGCGCTGCCGTCGGCTATGCCTCTCTCTGCAATGAGCAGTCAAGAAGCTGGTCCAAGTAATATTGCGCCACAAGGGATCAATATCCCAATGGCTCCCAGGGGTGGAACGAGCCTTGGAGGGAATGGCCCAGAATTGGCAAGATGCTCTAGAGGAGGTAAATCTGGGGGATGAGCACAATAAGCGTGTAACCTATGTCAGCAAAGAATTGAACCCCTAGGTACGCAAAAAATTGCTCTGTCTGTTGCAAGAGTACAGAGACTGTTTTGCATGGGATTATAATGAAATGTCTGGCCTAGATAGAGCCTTGGTGGAGCATAGGTTGTCGATCCTATCAAGTCATAGGCCTCATAGGTAGCCTCCACGGAGGTTCGCGCCTAATGTTTTGCCTGATATCAAAAAGGAGATCGATCGACTGCTAGAGGCAAAATTTATCAGAACGACCAGATATGTAAAATGGTTGTCCAACATCGTCTCAGTCAGGAAAAAGAATGGGAAGATAAGAATCTGTATAGACTTCAGGAACCTGAACTTGGCAACGCTAAAAGACCAGTACCCAATGTCGACGGTCGACTCCCTAGTGGATTCCACAGTATGGTATCAAGTATACTCGTTTATGGATGGATATGCGGGTTATAACCAGATTTACATTACCGAGGATGACGTGCATAAGATGGCTTTTAGATGCCCAAGGTCTCTGGGATGCTACGAATGGGTAGTAATGTCGTTCGGCCTAAAGAATGCCAGGGCCATGTATCAAAGAGCTATGAATTCGATCTTTCACGACATGATCGGCAAATTTCTAGAAGTCTATGTTGACGATATAGTGGCTAAATCCATAACTACGAACGAGCATTTTAGCCATTTAGCATCGGCCTTTGAACGAATGAGAAGGTTCAAGCTTAAATTGAACCCTGCCAAGTGTGTCTTTGGGGTATGCGCAGGCAATGTCTTAGGTTTCCTAGTACACCAACGGGGGATCGAGATTGATACCAACAAATCTCGGGCAATTACTGAAGCCATGCCCCCCCGAAATAAGAAATAGTTGCAGAGATTTCTGGGGCAGGTTAATTTCCTAAGACGATTTATCTCAAATTGTGCAGGAAAGACCAAGACATTCTCCTCCTTACTAAAGCTCAAGGGAGAGGACGAATTCGTCTGGTCCAATGAGCACCAACAGACGTTTGAAAGTCTGAAGAGGTACTTATCACAACCACCAGTAATGGCGCCTCCAGTGTCAGGGAAGCCAATAAAGTTGTACATAGCAGCTGAAGAACAATCTATAGTTGGGATGATCGCGCAGGACGACGACATAAATGTTGAAAGAGCCATCTACTACATCAGCAGGCAATTGCTGACTTATGAATGTAATTATTCTCCCATGGAGAAATTATGTCTGGCTTTGTATTTTACATGTACTAAATTACGTGCCTACCTTAGGCCGAACATTGTATATTGAATCATAAAAATCAATATAATAAAGTACATGTTTTCTCGTCCTATTTTACATCAAAGAGTCGGTTTCTGGTCACTATCGCTCTCTGAATTTGACATAATATGAACCTCAAAAGGCTATTAAAAATCAAGCCTTGGCCAATTTTCTGGCCGATCATCCATGTTTAAGTACGACTAGGGAGAGAGAACTGGATCTGGACGAATGCAGTCTAAAACTGTGGATGATATATTTCGACGGATCCAGCACGACAGCGAAGGCAGGAATAAAGGTGGTCTTAGTTAACCCATTGGGAGAAGCCTTCCAGTTCATGGCCAAATTGAACGAATACTGTACCAACAACCAAGCAGAATATGAAGCCTTAATACTGGGGTTAGAAACACTCCTCGACATAGGAGTAACCCACGTGTCTATCAAGGGAGATTCGCAGCTAGTGATCCAACAAGTAACGGGAACTTATAAATGCCAAAGTCCGTCAGTCGTGGCATT
Organism: Zanthoxylum bungeanum; assembly: GCA_019454045.1. Taxonomy (NCBI): domain Eukaryota; kingdom Viridiplantae; phylum Streptophyta; class Magnoliopsida; order Sapindales; family Rutaceae; genus Zanthoxylum; species Zanthoxylum bungeanum. Next base: position 9,701 of record SKCR01054363.1, on the reverse strand, counting down.
ATTTGATATAGCCCAAGAATTAATAAAGCAATTCGATCATGCTGACTTAGAGTATATTCCAAGGACGAGGAACGAATTGGCTAATAACCTAGCCCAAGCAGCCTCCGGTTTAAACAAACCAACATAAGTGGAGTATATAGAAGTGAAGAAATCAAGCCGGCCCTCATGAGAAGAGTCAAAGAAAAAGACTTCATAGCTCTCGAAACGGAGGACGATTGGAGAGACAAAATCAAGGCACTTTTAGGGAAGAATCGAAGGTTGAAGCTCAAAGCCTTGAACTATGTAATGTCCGGAGATGTGCTCTATAAAAAACGACAAGATGGATTGTTATTAAAGTGTGTAGGGCCATCAAAATCTAAAACTATCATGGCTGAAGTGCACGAAGGAATTTGTGGGGCTCACCAAGCTGGAATCAAGATGAGGTGGTTGATCATACGAAGCGGCTATTATTGGCTGAAGATGGGGGAATCGTGTATCTCCTACGCCAAGGGGTGTGTAGCTTGCCAAAAACATGGTCCTATCCAAAGGGCCCCCGCAACTGAAATGGTCCCGGTCGTTAAACCTTGGCAGTTTATGGGATGGGCGATAGATTTGATATGAAAAATCTACCCGGCTTCAAGTAAAAGGCACACTTTCATCGTTGTTGCCACTGACTTCTTTACCAAATGAGTAGAAGCTATCCCAGTTGTAGAAATCTCTCAAGACCAAATAATCAATTTCATAAAGGAACACATAATTCACCGGTTTGGTATCCCACAGACAATCATGGTAGACCATGGCACCTCATTAAACGGTGAAAGGGTAAATGACTCATTGGCCGAATATGGAATTCGGCTAGTGAATACTACTCCATATTATCCTCAGTCAAATGGTCAAGCCGAGTCATCCAACAAAATCCTTAAAGGATTGATTCGAAAGATGATGACGGATAATGCGAGACGATGGGACGAATACCTAAGTCAAGCTCTATGGGCTTACAGGACATCACCGCGCACAAGCACATCGGTGACGCATTTCCAATTGGTGTATAGACAAGAAGTTGTACTCCCTGTGGAAATGAACATCGAATCCACTAGGGTAATACTACAACAGAAACTAACCCGAGAAGACTACGACGAGGCGATGATCCAGAATTTACTGGAGTTGGATGATATTAGGTGTGACGCGCTCAACCGCCTGGAAACACAAAAGAAAAAGATAGCCAAAGAGTATAATCTCAAGGTGATGGCTAAGTCTTTCAAGAATGGCGAATTAGTGTGGAAGACAATACTACCAGTTGGCTCTAAGGACCCAGCATATAGCAAGTGGTCGCCCAGCTGGGAAGGCCCGTTTATAGTACGGAATGTGTTGTCACATGAAGCCTATCATTTGCAGGATTTAAAAGGACAGGTACACCTAAGAGCGATAAACGGAAAATATTTAAAGAAATATGTGCCCTCGTTATGGGAGCACGAAAACATTCAGGAAGAGTAATAAAAGTTCACATTAATAGGGGACGAAAACATCCTAAATTACAAAATGGACGACACGACATCCTCGAGTACATCACCATTGACGCACAAACTGCCTAAAAACCCCGGGCAGGTCCTGGATGGCCAAAAACGTCTCCCTCACCAGCCCCAATCTTCTTGTACGGTCGCTTTCACCGCATCCAGATCAGCCAACTCTTTTTCAAAATCAACGCGGGCCAACCCCTCAAATTCGGTCAACGACCGTTCTACCTCCCTCATATGAGCAGTGATGGCTCTCTCATTCGCCTCTTTCCTCATCCGAATTTCGTCAAGACGGCGTTGAAGCTCTTTTAGCTGCTGTTCCAAATCCATAAAAACTGACTTCTCGGTCACCATCTCCTCTATGATCTCCTTCAAGGTCTGTTGCAGCTTTCCGAAAGAGTCCCAGAGTTCTTCCCTTTTCAGCAAGGAAGAGCGAAGACCAATCTTCTGGCTGTGAATCACACGGTACCGAGAAAGAATGGTCCTTATTTCCTCATGTGTTTCTTGAAGGAAGAGCCGGTCATCAATGGACACAGGCGATGAAGGAAGGGCCAGCAATCTGTTCAATTCAGAGGAGCATCGGTCCAATTGAAGCATGTTATGGGGCTGAGCAGCTTGATGGACATCCATAGCAGCGAAGGAAGCGTACTGGTGAAGAACATCCCTAAAACTCTCCAAGTCTGAATCCTCGCCAGCCAAGGGTGTCGGTGGGCGAAAATAGACAGAGGACGCTTCCTTAAGATGATTCGCAAGACGCTCGACCGACTGCAGTAGTAGATCAGATGCCTACACATAAGAGAAGGGTCAGCAAAACAGAATAAAATCATAACCCCAGAGAAAAGGGAAAACAACTCACCATCCTGGGAGCAGAACTAGAGGGTTGGGAGGCCTGCACGTCAACTATTCCTGTGGTTGGAGTCATCAATCCTCGCTCAGGAGACATTAGAGGCTGAGGGATAGTAGCTAATTACTGTGCAGTTTGAGTAGAGGATGGCCGAGGAGAGGAGGTAGATGAAAAATTTGAAGAGTCGGCCTGAGAGGGGAGCTCTGGTTCGACAGTGATTGACATTTGGACCGTTTGAGTGGATGGCAGGGATGAGCCAATCACTATGGCCGAAGACGTTGACTGCTTAGGCTCGAACTCAGTTCTTTGAGAAGACCTCTGGGGAAAAGATGACAGAGCGACCAAAGATGATGGTTGTACTGAGGGCGACGCCATAGGCACGGGAACACTGAGGGACACTGCCTCTGGCACGGGGTACTGAGACACAGCAGCTGGCCAATCATCTGCAAGAGAATCAGAGTTGGATGAATCAGAAATAATAATGACTTCGTCCTCTTCATAAATTTGACGAAGAACGTCGTCTTTGTACAGAGACCGGGCCTCTTCTAACGACTCCAATTCGGCCAGACTATAACTCTCTATAACTCCATCTGATCCCTGCAGAGGACATCATGCGTACTAGAGGATAAAGCTGCCTAAGATGCTCCCACAAAGCTCCAGTCAGCCACACGGGCTCCAGCACTTCAACCTTATCATCCGGGTTATGCACAAATGGTACAGAGCCGTCCGAGGCGAAGTGCGCGAAAGAAAGATAGTCATTAGGAATTTCCTCAACTAGTGGGCGAGAACGATTAGATTCGGCATGAGAATTCTTACCTTGGGGGGCAGCTCCGCTTGTACTTCATTCTCTCAAAAGTCGCTCAACGACCTGTCCTTCGGGCATGCTTTCCTCATCAGAAGGAAATTGAATGACCGGTTCCCTAGTGGCTTCCCTACTCACACTGCCGCCCACCGAAATTGCGACCTCCGGGGCTGATGCTGTCTCACGTGCCACAGAGGATGATGGCGAACCAATTTTCAAGGCCTGCATCAAATCATACAACATTGGCATCACTACACATTAAAGCATTATAGAAGCAAGATGGGGTGATTTGTAAACTCATACCTTAGAGCGACGGACCAGAGGGACATCCGAGTCAGAACTTCGGCTAGGAGAAGGTTGATTCCTTTTGATAAACTTTGCCTTCTTCGGCTTGAAAGTTTCAGCAGATTTTGATTTGGAAGCTTCAGCAACCTTTTTCATACCCGATGACCCAGACGGTTTGGGATGCAAGGGAATAACAGAATATACCTTCGTCGAAGGTAGACAGAAAAAGCACTCGCGGGCTGAAGGCAAAAAACGATCAAAAAAGGAATGAACGGATGTACAAGGGTTGAAAGAAGCAACAATGAAAGAAGAAAATAAGGATCGAGTCTCCTCTATCGAATCCTCGACCTCAGAGACCGAAAGACCTTGAAGCGGTCAGGTGATGGGGAATACGAGTGGAAAAATGCAAAAGGCCATCCTTGCACAAGGCCGAACTGACGGGCTACAAAGTTGGGCGAATATACTTCAACCCCAGCCTTACCATTGGCCCCCGTCAAAATATCATGAGCCAATTCGCGGCTACATAAAAATTTACGCCATATGCGAATGGCTGTTTCTTCCTTTTCAGAAGAAGGAGGATCGAGGACGAAAGACGGGCTGTCCGATACCAAAAAAGGAAAGAAGGAAGGGGTATGAGAGAGAGTGTAGAAATAATCGACGGTGGCCCAAGGAGAGACAAAAGATTGCTGAAGTTGAGCGTAATGAAGGCCGGCACATGAATATGAGCGAGTTGCCACAATTATGCCGAAGAAAGGGAAGTACGCTTTCAGCCAAAGCTGAACAACTCATAAAGGGCCAGAAGCGATGGCCGAGGCCCCAGAACAAAGTTGCTTTTGGAGGATAGCCAACCCCCTGTAGGTAGCAGGAAGGAAAAAAGAGGCCAAATCTAGACGACGGTCGTTTGCAAGATCTAGAGAAATAGGAAGATAACCCGCCGCGGGTTTCTGACTAGGCATGCAAATGATATATTTACACAGCCAGTAGTGAAGAAAGGCCATTCATTCCAACAGAGAGACAGACCCGAATGTCTTTGAATGAGTACGGAGAAAAGAAGAGTATGAAGAGAAAGAAGGAGGGTCCATTTTTAGAGGGGGAAAACGAAACGCTGTGGAGGCCGATATGGTCGCTCCGAGGGGGGATAGCCCGGTCACGGTGCTAACATCACGAAGGGTGATAGTGAACGGCCTGACAGGAAAAACAAATACATTATACTCAGAAGACTAGAAGAGCAAGGAAATAGGAAATAAGCTACGGTCAAGCGCCGGTAGGTTCAATGAGAGTTCAATAAGAGGAAGGAGGCGATGCGTATCCAAAAAAGACCGGGTGTCATCATGTGACAACATACGGATGTACTAGGTCTCGAAGGCGCTATCAGGTCTGGGCCACGTATAGATTGGATGAGAATAGAAGAGGGCAGCAAGACTTACTGGCTCAGAGAACGGAAGACCGGAGCAGGCAGAAAATTGTTGAGCCAATGGGTTTGTGGCAATGGCGTCAGCATCCGTGAACAGGGGACCGAGAGCATACTGAGCGAATTCTGTGTTCAGGGTATGGACACCAAAAGTACCCACCGAATCAGAATATAACGCCGTTTGATAATAGGCGGAGGTTGAAGCGTCAGCTTTAGGGATTGAAGAAGAAGAAGCCATAGGAGATCGTTAGTTTTAAAATCACAGAGAATGCAAGAGTGTAAGACGAGATTTTGAGAACGGAGGAAAAAATAAGACCTTATAGTCAAACAAATGACAGGTGTCACGATGAGATTAGGCAAATGGTGAAACGGCGGGAAAATAGAAGTGCTCAAGGTTTGCCCAAGACAGGTGTTCAAGTCTAATTCGTCATGAATGACGTGCTTGGAAAGGAGGCGCGGAAGCGACGCCAAAAACGACTACTGAATAGGCTCCATGATGAAACGTGGAAGAAAGGGTCACGCATTTATTATAGATAAGATGGGCCTTAAAAGGACTCTAAAAGGCGACGCAACTAGAATGAAGGACGTCTCTCATCGCTCTATCTTTCACGAATTCACCCTCGATCCGTTCAGCCAAACTCAAGACCTGGTCTTCGGCCTACTAAGTCGGCCACTGACAGCTGTTAGTACTACACTTTACAAGAATTGTTGTCCATGCTCCATCTATCATCAGTACTAGCAATAGCGACAAAACTGACGCGACAAGGTCATCAGGTCAGAAGCTTGTTTTGGGCAAAAAATAGACCTCGGGCAGCGAACCTCCAACCAATCATGCAACGTATGGAAAGACCCCTTCACGTGCCAACAGTACCCGCTCTGGAAACATGTGCAATAGGAAGATAGAAGGGCAAATTGGGGAGCTTCTCATTTTTCTATATAAAAACCGGCCTCACACCACCGTGGCTAAACTACAAAACCCTAAAAATGAAGAAGAGAGAATCGTATAAAGTAATGAAATTCAGGCCACCAAGAGCGAAGGCCCTTAAAAGTGAGGTGTGAAATGGAATGTAAAGAGGCTCGCTAACGGCCATCCACGTGGCGTGAGATGTAAAATGGAATGTAAGGATGTGGATGAACTATGCCCGTTAGCGACTATTGTCTGAGGACCTCGGTGTAGAAGGTACTGCATCCCCCAAATAATGGACAGGTCACGCTCGTTAACAATGGCTTGCGTAGGCTTCGCCACCCGGGCATGCTGCTTACTTGGGAGCACGGGTTCTCTGGACTAAGTAATCGGCCATCCGGTAGGCTGGTCACTCAGCCTGACGGTATGCCAGGGGCTGCGGTCTTCCTTGAAACGAGAGAAAAGAAATAACCGGCCCAGAAATCTATAGGGTTCGTCTCGATCCCTTCTAGTGTGATGGTCCTCCCTAAAATAAGGAAAGAATAAACCAAATCAAGGCTCGGCCTGATGGGAGTGGCCAAACAGCAAGCTGGTTGAAGACAAAGCAAAGAATCCTCAATTGGCGCTTTTGTCTTTCCATGTGTAAAGGAAGAACGAGCCATCTAAAATTCACCTCAATCTCCATTCTCAGTACGATCGCGGTGAATTTGGGGGACAATGTTGGCATATAAATCCCCACAGGACGAATTCGTCCTAGGACGAGGGAAAGGCAACGCGATGGAGCAAAGAGCGACAAAGTGACTTAGGACGATCGAGCCAGCTGCCAGAACGAAGATGTGTGATGCAGTTATTTCCACAATCGCGGCGGTTGGACAGTTTTCCCTCCACTATCAGGCAGTTGAGACACACAGCCTAACAGTTGAAAGCACGATTCAGTAACCGCATGAAAACGTTGAAACTGCCCAAGACAGTTGACGGACAACTCTATAAAAGCTCAACTACGCTAAGAGGAAGGGGATCGAACAAATGAAGACTCAATTGAGCATATTTTATTTTTTTATTCTTAGCTCGTAATCTAGGACTGTAACTTGTGTGCTTGTGCCCCTTGGAGGCTTATTCACTTGATTCAATACACCCCTTGCTGGGACTTTGTCTCAGGAGGTCTTGAACCTTACACGCTCTTTTTCCCTGCACGCGTGAAACCTGCGCAAACAGATCTAATTCTAATGAGTTTAGAGATATTTATGTTTTTCATTCAATCTAATTAGGAGCTGCACTTTCTTTGATGCCATCACTGTTTTCTTGTAATTTTATTTTGATGTTTCTGTTTTGCTCATCCATGCTAGCTATATTTTTTTCTCTTCCATTTACAAGATAGTGTGTGTTTCCTATCAAATCACATTAAAAGAAAAAAGGTAGTTGCACCATAACTACTTTTGCTGACATCCAGATTCATCGAATAAGCCGTAGTTTTTGCGGGGTGGTAGCTGGACATTCTTGTGTGCCGTTTTAGTGGAAACAAATTTTTGAAATGCATATTGTTTTAGATTAGGCATATTGATTACATGATTTGGTGCAATTGGACTCTGGAAGTTGTGCTGTTTCCACATGATTGTGCATAAAAATGATCTTCATCATTTTGTTTGTTTAAATTTGATTACAAATAAAAGATATAATTGTGAATATTATAACTAGTTAGCAAGAGTCGGTATAATGACATAATATAAATATTGAAATTAGAGATATAAACAATTATTAATATAAGTTCTTTTTAGAATTTCGTGAATATTATATCTAGTCAGCAAGAGTCAGTATGATAACCTAGTATCATATTAAAATTAGATATATGAATAATTATTAATATAACTCAGGATATTACAATGAAAGTATTTTAATTTGTCTTTCATATTAATAGTGACAATATTATATTAGTCTAGTCCTATAATATCAAATCTAACACTCTTCGGTGTGCCATTCACATTCTATTGCATTAACTTGAGATGCAAATTCTTGTCAAAATTTCCCTTGAGATTCTTCAATACTGTCTAGTTCAGTGATTTGATCTAATTCTCTTATTTTCTTCATTTGTTTCTTAATCTGGCCCTCAAAGCTATGAAGGAACTGGCCAATCATTGACATTGAAACTCCTGCACCAGTTGGAAGAGCAGAGCCATATTCTGCTCATGGTAAATTTATTGGGGTTTTGGGGTCGGGGCGGAGCGGAAGTGCGGGTTCGGGCGATATTGTATTTTAAAACCTTTTTCAAAATACGAAATAAATTATTCAATATCTAATATGAATAATTTATTCATATATTACCTAAACCAATTTATTTAATATCATATATTAACATAATATAGTTGAAAACTCGCGAAACTTTTACGAAAATCGTTTTTCCGCAAAATGGCCTAAAATGCGTTTTTGACCTAACCGACTACCCGACACTTATGGAAAACTGCCCAGGTCAGATCCAATAGTGTTGAGGCAGTTCATTGACTGCCCAAACAGTGACGGAATCACTGTTTTCACAGCCATCACCCAATTGGTTCAAAATTCACCTGGTAACGCCGTTTTTGGCCGTTTTCGCTTATTTCAACTCCGAAACACTTTCCGGAAATTGTGCCAACACCCAAAACACATCCAGTACATTCATATGACATTAAAATCATCACAAAAATTCCAGTTTTAACAGATCTGGTCAGGAACCAAAATTAATGATTTTTTCATGCTTTAAATCCAAATTACAAGATTAATCAAATTAATCAATACCCATAACAAGTCACCAATATGAATCACTCTAGAACAATTATAGGCATAAAATGAGTGGATTTTACACTCTAGAATGACAACTTATTGTCCAATACAAATTTGAACAAAATTAGAACAAAATTACATTAATTAGTTCCTAAAACACTTCACACATGCTCTAATTCCTCCAATCTATCCTTCAAATTCAAAAGCCCCAATTTCAACATGTAAAGGAACCCTAGAACTATTCATCAACTCAAGAAATATGAAAACTAATTTTTCTAACTCAAGAAAGTTAAAGATTACCTTCTAATCTTGAATTTCCATAAGCTTTTCTTGGTTGTTCCTTCACTTTTTCTTGTTAATTCTTCAAACAAATTTGAAGGAGACATTTGAAAGTGTGTTCGGCAATGGAGGAATGAATTAAGGGAAATAGAAATTTTTTTTTACAATTTAAATAAACCCATCGCCGACCAAAAAGAATAGGAAAAGGGGGGTTGTTTTAGTCATTTGTATTTTAATCAAATAAAAGTTAATATATACTTTATAGTTTCCAATCAAAATTGGACATTTATAAAGCTTATTTAAAACTTGTCATAACAACAAATAATAATATAACAAATATCATAATATTTATGAAAATGATTAATTAATTAATTATTTAAATATTTAATAATTAAATATTCAAATAATCAATTAATATAATTATTATTGTATATGTATTTTTATTTACAATAAATAACAAATACATATATTTATGACATGTGTCAAAATCTCATTTGACGCAAAATTAATGTGTATCTAATCGCATTATGTATCAAATACAAATACACAGTAATTATTAAATGACCAAAATCCCTAAAAGCATGTGTTATCGTTTAACCGATTAAACGATCCAGATTAACTCACTCAATCCGACAAAGTATTATGAACAATCTGTATTATTCATATCGAGTTGTCTAAGTGCTCAACGAGTACACTTCATATTGTGAGACTCTCTAAGTTTAGGTTTATCCGTCACGAAATCCAATTTTGTGTCCATAATCCACTCACTCATAGATTATGACGACCACGGATAATCCAGCTAAACTATGCAAGTCGAGGTCACTGCATACGTATAATCCTTCCGTCACAGGCTATCCGTATTATGTCTGGGGTATAGATGAAAACGTCAAACCCGTTCAGTATAATACAGTCGACTTTCAATTTATGAT
>SKCR01054362.1:0-29756 GCA_019454045.1 Zanthoxylum bungeanum | reverse complement strand
GGGCATTCCTCTCCCTCCAAATATAGTAAACTGACGCATCAAATGACAGCCGAATAAGAAGATGGCATAAAAAAGGGTGTCGGAAAACTGACACATCCACTCAACAGTCTGAGGCCAATCACGGTAACTCCAATCTAACGATGGGCGCGCGGTTTGATTTGGTTCGGTTTTTGCTAAAAACCAAACCAAATCATATTTTAAAAACGGTCCATTTTTTTACCTCTCAAACCAAACCATTAAATAACGGTTTGGTTCGGATTGAAAATTTTTTAAACCAGCTGTTTACAGATTGGTTCGGTTCGGTTTACAGATTATTCTACTTAAAAAAAATTCATCCACTTAAGTGAAGACAAAAAAACTAGTCTAGCGAACAAATAGTATGAAGTGCTACGGTGTAAGCTGTGACTCCAAAGAACACATGCACTCAATAGAGGATTGAAAAATGAGGCACATTAATTCTTGTATTTTTTTAAAAATTACCTCGATAATGATGTTATCATCATTCTAATTAAGAGACAAATCCAACAGCTACTTTCAAGAATAAACCATAAAACAACAAATTTAAGAATAAAAGTATTAACAAAAAAATTTAAGAATAAAAGTATTAACAAAAAAATATATTAACAAAAAAATTAAGAATAAAAGTATTAACATACTAATAAAAATAAAATATAAAGTAAAATTAAAAGAAAAACGAAAATCTTTTATAAAATATATATTTTTAATTATAACGGTTCGGTTCGGTTTAACAGGTGCGGTTTCGGTTTAGCATCTGAACCGAACCGTAAACCATTTGGGGTGGGCCAATCCGAACCGCAAACCGAACCGTTAGAAAAAAAACCGTAAATTCGGTCTGGTTTGGTTCAGCTTACGGTTCGGTCGGTTTTTTTGCCCACCCCTACTCCAATCTAACCCACACATAGCCAGTACAGCCGACCAGACCCTCGAAGATAAGTAGCACTAGAAGAAAAGATGATCAATGTCCTCACTTGACACACCACAGAGAATACAACGCGAGCAAGCAGAGATATTGAACCTCATCAAACTATCCTGGGTACAAAGACCTCCATAAATAGACATTCAAAGCAAAAAGGAATGGCGTGGGGCCTTCCGGAACCAAACAACTCGAGACCAACGCATCACGGGACTGAAGGGGGTTTATATACGGGTGAATCCGGTAACGCAGCGGAAGCGGTGAAAATCCGATTTTCAGATTCAAAATTTTTTCTCGGATAAATTAAATAATCATATTTATTTAATATTCCAATAATCAAATTATGAAAATAAATTCAATAAAACAATTTTAAGTGAATTTACCGAAATACCATTGCTTTGTATTTTTGTCCGTTTTAGTCCGAAATTGATCCAATCAATTTTGAATGATTCTAAATCATTTCTAAGATGAACTTATGATGTTCAAAACATCAAAACACCAAAGCAACCAAAATCCCCAATTTTCTCTCAAAGCCGGGAGCCTCATTTGGGTTCAATTTTGTGCATTTTGCACTTTCATGCTTCAAGACACATCCAAATGATATCCAATCAACATGAAACTTTATATGCATCATATATAACATAAATACACAACATATATTAAAACCCCCAAATTTGGAATTAGTTAAGAACCCTAATTTTTCAATTTCCACAAATTGGACAAATTAGGCTAATTACATTAAATCAAATGTTTCAATCATCAATCTTTCATCATCCAATTCAAGTCTCAACACAATGAAACAACTCAAGATCAAATCTAGGTCATTAAGAGTGGGTCAACAACTCTAGAATAGCAACATGGTTTCATAAACCTTAAAAGATTACATATAACTACAATAGTTACATCATTTCTTCACCATACATGCTCAACACTTTCAAACAAATTTCCATCATCAAAAACACAAGAAATAAAGAAAAGAATAACTTAAAAAACTCATGAGAGGTAGCCTAGATCCTAAGGAACAAATTCCTTTCTAATAGTAAGTTTAAGAAACTTACAAAATCCAAGCTTTTCTTTAGGTTTTTTCTTTTTTCCTTCCTTTCTTTCTTTGTCTTTCTTCAATGGAATTTTGTTTTTGATAAATGTATAATTTTGTTTTTTATAAGTGTATTAGGTTAAGTGTATCATGAAATGAAAACAATTATACTTGTTTCATTTAGCCTTTGGCCGAAATTGGCTAAGACAAAAACGGAAATTAATTTCAATTTCATTTCAAGTTTCATTTGGTCAACTTGCACAAATATCTTATAAACTACTTTATTAGATATTTATTTTGGTCAACAAATGCAACTAATGTCATTTACTTTAATATCCTAACATAAGATATTTATATTTTAATTAATTTAATCATTTAACAATTAAATAATTAATTAATTAATCAAATACAAATATATTAAATATATGTATAATATTTACATTAAATATTAAAAACATATATTCATTTAGGATAAATGTCAAATAACTCATTTTGACTATTAATTAATGTGTATTTAATTAATCAAGTATTAAATGTAAATACACAATAATTAAGCAAATGACTATCTAGTCTCTTTAGCATGTATTTGCGTTTAACCATTAAACGACTTTATAAATAATCAATATTATTTATTTGTTGCTCTAGTGCTCAACGAGTATGTTTCATTATTGAGACTCTCTAGGTTCAGGTATATCCGTCACGAAATCAAATTTCGTGTCCATAATCTATCCACCCTAGATTATGACGATCACGTATAATCTCGCTGAACCATACAGGTCGAGGTCATGGCAGATGTATAATTCCTCCGTCACAGATATCCGGATAAATCCCAGAGATATAGATGTAAACTTCAAATCTCTATCGGGATTATCCAGTCGACTATTCTATTAGCAATCTCAAAAAGAATGTTTAGAACTAGCTTCTAAACTTACCACGGGCCCATGGTTTTATCTGATTGCTAATCATATGGACTACCTATGCTCTGGTACACAGAACTGACGGATCCTATCTTGATACACATAGGACACCCTGAGGATCTATCTACACCCAACGAACAGGCGGAGGTCTGATCTAAATAGATCGGTGACGTGACTGCCATCTAAGTGTAGAAGATGTCTCATGTGCCCACAATGGCATCTCAAGTCTAAGAATCACAAGTGCTACTCAACCCAAGAAGATTCTTATTGACGCTGGTGTACCATCCATTAAGAATCTTTGGTGAGTCGTTCAGTGTTTATCCACTATAAACACCTACACGTCTATACTAGTCTCCAAGACTTATGGTTCATTGAGAAACCATTGGAATCATATATTCCAGTATACGACATGTACCGGTCTCAACGGGTTTACTATACTGACCAAGTAGTGTAAACCTTGACCAGGAACTGTCTGAGAATGAAAACGTCATGATACGACTCAATGTCCGTTGCGACGCTTTTGCAACTGTACCATGACTAATCATTCTAAGGTCATTACGTCTTTACCATATAAAAGATTAGATTATATTATAGAAACTGCATATATTATTACTAATAATAATGTTTACAAAAGTATTAACAAAAATACAACCGGGAATTGGCGCTCTGAGCACCAACCCCTACAAAATCTCCCACTTGCTCTAGTGCCAATATCGATTGTATCTAATACCCATCGACTCCACGTGTTTATCAAATAACTTCGGAGGTATGGCCTTCGTCAGCGGGTCTGCTACGTTGTCTTCACTCGGTACCTTGCACACGACAATATCCCCTCGCGAGACACGATCTCTCGAATGATGTGGTACTTGCGTTCCACATGCTTCGACTTCTGATGCGCCCTCGGTTCCTTTGCTTGCGCAATGGCTCCAGTATTATCACAGTATAACGGAATCGCATTCTCGATACTTGGGACAACTCCCAATTCTGTGATAAATTCTTTATCCACACAGCCTCTTTTGCGGCTTCAGAAGCTGCAATATATTCCGCCTCAGTGGTGGAATCAGCTGTAGATCCCTATTTGGAACTCTTCCAAACTACTGCACCTCCGTTAAGGGTAAAGACAATCCAGATGTAGACTTTCTATCATCGGGATCCGATTGAAAATCGGAGTCTGTATACCCGTTAACCTGGCAGTTCGTTTCCTCCATAAATAATCAACTTATCCTTAGTACCTTTAAGATACTTTAGGATATGTTTGATGGCCATCCAATGGTCATTACCTGGATTGGACTGATATCGACTGGTTACGCTAACAGCGAAACTGATATCAGGCCTCGTACATAACATGGCATACATTATGCTACCCACCAACACGAAACATAAGGTGGTTAGACATTCTAACCTTCTCATCTTCTGTTTGTGGACACATCTTCTTGGAAAGATGAATCCCATGTCTGAACGGTATGTTTGTGTGTCTTACAGTTACCAAAGCTATATCGTTCCAAGATCTTATCTACGTACGTTGATTGGGATAACCCAATCAGCCTCCTTTGTCTATCTCGATAGAGTTTTATCCCTAAAACATAGGAAGCTTCTCCCAGGTCCTTCATGGAGAAATTCTTACAGAGTATGCTTTAACGCTTTGTAACATACCTAAATCATTCCCAATGATTAGGATGTCATCAACATATAGGACTAAAAATACGACCATGCTCCCACTGGCCTTCTGATACACAGGATTCTTCCGAATTCTTGAGAAAACCAGACGATCTAATAATCTCATCATCGAATCGAAGATTCCAACTTCGTGAAGCTTGTTTAAGTCCATAAATGGACTTCTTAAGCTTACATACCATACCCGAGGTTTGGCTGGATGTGAAACCTTCCGGCTGTTCCATATAGATTTCTTCATCAAGAAATCCATTTAGAAAAACCGTTTTGACATCCATTTGCCAAATCTCGTAGTCATGATACGCAGCTATAGAAAGCAAAATCCGGATAGACTTAAGCATTGCTACCGGAGCGAAAAGTTTCATCGTAGTCGACGCCAGGTCGCTGCGTGTAACCTTTTGCTACCAGTCGGGCCTTGTAAGTTTCAACCTTACCGTCAGGCCCGCGCTTCCTTTTGTAAACCCATTTACAACCGATAGGAACAATTCCTTCGGGAAGCGGAATCAAGTCCCAAACTTGATTTTCATGCATTGAGTCTATCTCGGATTTCATGGCACTTTGCCATTTCACGGAGTCGATGTCCAACATCGATTCTCTATAGGTGAAAGGATCTGTCTCTTCAACTAAGAGAACATCCAGACTCTTTTCTTGTATCAAATACAAGCGTTCAGGAGGTCTAGATACCATTTCCGACCTACGGAGTGTGTGTGTTGAAGGTCCTTCATCTACTTGAACTTCAGGTTCCTCCGTTGGCTCGTTGTTTTCAGGTTGAACTTCATCAAGCTCAACCTGTCTATGATCACCACCTTCTGACAAAAATTCTACTTCTAGAAATTTTGCGAAGCGAGCTACGAACACATTTCGATGCTCGGTATCATAGAACAGATATCCCCTCGTGTTTGAGGGATATCCAACAAACCTAAACTTTTGCCCTCGAGGCGAAAGCTTACTTTGCTGAGTTACCCTGACATAGGCAGGACAACCCCAAACCTTAATATAATTAAGATTCGGTCTCCTACCGAACCATATCTGATACGGTGTCGTAGGAACAGCCTTTGAAGGAATCTTATTCAAAAGATGTGCGGCTGTAAGAGACAGTAACCCCATAAGTAATAGGGCAAATCTGTGAAACTCAACATCGATCGGACCATATCCAATAAAGTCCGATTTCTCCTCTCAGATACACCATTGTGCTGTGGTGTACCTGGAGGAGTATATTGAGCGAGAATCCCATTCTCATTCATATAATCCATGAACTCACCACTCATATATTCGCCGCCTCGATCTGATCGAAGGCATTTAATATATTTACCAGTTTTTTTTTCTACTTCATTTCGGAACTCTTTGAACTTTTCAAAGGTTTCCGATTTATGTCGCATCAAATACACTAACCGTACCGTGACAAATCATCGGTAAAGGTAACGAAGTACGAATAACCACTGTGAGCAGTTTGACTTAGTGGACCACATACATCAGAATGTACGAGTTCCAGTAAGTTTGTGGCGCGGTGTCCAACACCAGAAAATGGGGCTTTGGTCATCTTACCCTGAATACAGGATTCACAAGTTGGATAGGACTCAATGGTAAGATCTGATATCAAACCATTCCTAACCAATTGGGTAAGGCGTTTAACGCCAATGTGACCAAGTCTCATATGCCAAAGTTCAGTATTATTAATTACAGGTAAACTACGTTTATTAACTCCAGTATTTAATATATCTTTTGAAGTTTGCAATGTGTAATGACCATGCTGGTTTGGACAACTAAGGATCTGAATATTATTTTTATCATATAAATACAAAGAACTATTCTTAATATTAATACAATAGCCTTCTGTATCTAATACAAAAAGTGATATAATATTAGCGACACATCCTGGTACAAAATGACAGTCATATAACAAAAGTGTCCCATTCGGCAATGAGATCTCGCATACTCCCACTGCAACTGCATCCAAAGAGTCTCCACTCCCGACCGCAACTGCATCTCTCCTGGCTTCAGCCTCCTACTTTCCTTCAGCACCTGCAACGAATTGCAAATGTGAATGGGACAAGCAGAATCTAAAATCCAGCTGGATGTAACGGTTTCACAAGCCAAAGATAAATCAATAACTGGAAAAATAAAAGTACCTGATGTAGAAGCTCTGTCTCTCCTCACTTGGGCAATGTAATCTGGACAGTTCCTTTTCCAGTGCCCAACTTTACCGCAGTGGTGGCATTTGTCTTCAGAAGCCCTTTTGGGTTGGCTATCTTCGCCTGCTGTGGAGGACCGAAGGTCTTCTTCTTCTTCCCTTTCTTCTTCTTTCCCTTGGACATTCCTTGGGAAAAATCAGACAGAGAAGTAGATCTAGGTGGGCGAGTCGGTACTCCCTTCTTCAGATCCTCTTCTGCCGTGAGCAACATCCTATGTAGCTCCTGGTAGGTGCAGACTGTCCCGTGCATGTTGAAGTACATCACAAACTGGCGGAATGAAGCTGGCAGAGAACCAAGAATGACACTCCTACCGAGATGTCATTAGGATGAGATTATGTTGCCTCAATTGATCGATCAAATCGATCATTTGAAGAACATGTGGGCTAACACTTTGCCCCTCATCCAGACGCGCATGGAACAGTTCCATGGCGACCTTGTGAACAATAACCTGTTCCTGGTTCTCGAACGATTGTCTTAATCGCGTTATCATACTATAGGAATCTGATGTTCCATAGTATTGTTGCTTGAGTTTCGGAGAGAGCGAACTAAGGATGTATGATTTAACCCTTAAATCATCATCTTCCAAGCTTCAAAAACTTGGCGTTCCTCCTCCGAAGCATCCTCACCCACTGCAAGGGTAAAGGACCCTCAAGAACATAACCCAACTTTTCGGAATCGAGGACAATCCTCAAATCCAATTCCCAGTCTGTAAAGTTCTCAGCGCCTTTTAGTTTGTTCGCATCTAACATACGCGCAAACTGGTTTGTGGATTGACCCGCCATCGCAAATCTATCATATAGATCACGAAAAACGGTTAGCAGAAATTAAGCAGTTTCATATAATATCAAAAGCATAAACTAGATCATGGATTTTTAATCTAATATGCCCCTCCCACTAAATCATGCAATACTGTAATCCCAAAACAGAATACAAATATTTAATAATTAAATTAAATATAAATAGTGAAATGTGGATCCCGTGAATATATTTCAGCTCACAGCAGAGGCACGGTCTCGCCTACGTATATTCATCAGGTAGACAACTCATTTCAATCACTCAAAAGTGACTCCTAAGTATCCGGTCCTGGCCGTTTCTCGCGTTGTCGCTGCGAAGGCAGGCCCACAAGGAGACGTACCAAGGTAATACTCGTCAATGATAAACTCAAGTTACTTACGTAATCCTGACAGCTAGGGCACGTTCAGAATTCCGCTTTTACTTGAATTTATCTAGTATCAGATATACATCCGGTATAAATAAATCTTTATCGGCTACACCCTCACAGCAGAGGCACGGTCTCGGATGTAGTCACAAAAATTATTCATAAACCGTATTGACAAGACGGACCATATAACATGCATCAATTACATAATTACATTTAAACCTTATTATTAGGGATTTTCCGCTAAGTGTCATACACCCTAAATCTAACCAGTTTAGATCCTAATAACCATGCACAAAGTCAGGAAACATGATTAAACATTGATTCAATGAAGGCTAATCATTTTAAGTGGCCTAGAATCAGACTTGCTCTGATACCATTTTGAAGGGGGTTATATACGGGTGAATCCGGTAACGCAGCGGAAGCGGTGAAAATCCGATTTTCAGATTTCAAAACTTTTTCTCGGATAATTAAATAAACATATTTATTTAATATTCCAATAATCAAATTATGAAAATAAATTCAATAAAACAATTTTAAGTGAATTTACCGAAATACCCTTGCTTTGTATTTTTGTCCGTTTTAGTCCGAAATTGATCCAATCAATTTTGAATGATTCTAAATATTTCTAAGATGAACTTATGATGTTCAAAACATCAAAACACCAAAGCAACCAAAATCCCCAATTTTCTTCTCAAAGCCGTGAGCCTCACTTGGGTTCAATTTGTGCATTTTGCACTTTCATGCTTCAAGAACACATCCAAATGATATCCAATCAACATGAAACTTTATATGCATCATATACACACAAAATACACAACATATA
Source organism: Zanthoxylum bungeanum (assembly GCA_019454045.1). Lineage (NCBI taxonomy): Eukaryota > Viridiplantae > Streptophyta > Magnoliopsida > Sapindales > Rutaceae > Zanthoxylum > Zanthoxylum bungeanum. Next base: position 21,021 of record SKCR01054362.1, on the reverse strand, counting down.
TAAAACCCCCAAATTTGGAATTAGTTAAAACCCTAATTTTTCAATTTCCACAAATTGGACAAATTAGGCTAATTACATTAAATCAAATGTTTCAATCATCAATCTTTCATCCAATTCAAGTCTCAACACAATGAAACAACTCAAGATCAAATCTAGGTCATTTAAGAGTGGGTCAAAAACTCTAGAATAGCAACATGGTTTCATAAACCTTAAAAGATTACATATAACTACAATAGTTACATCATTTCTTCACCATACATGCTCAACACTTTCAAACAAATTTCCATCATCAAAAACACAAGAAATAAAGAAAAGAATAACTAAGAAACTCATGAGAGGTAGCCTAGATCCTAAGGAACAAATTCCTTCTAATAGTAAGTTTAAGAAACTTACAAAATCCAAGCTTTTCTTAGGTTTTTTCTTTTCTCCTTCACTTCTTTCTTTGTCTTTCTTCAATGGAATTTTGTTTTGATAAAGTGTATTAGGTTAAGTGTATCATGAAATGAAAATCAATTTATACTTGTTTCATTTAGCCTTGGCCGAAATTGGCTAAGACAAAAACAAGGAAATTAATTTCAATTTCATTTCAAGTTTCATTTGGTCAACTTGCACAAATATCTTATAAACTACTTTATTAGATATTTATTTTGGTCAACAAATGCAACTAATGTCATTTACTTTAAATATCCTAACATAAGATATTTATATTTTAATTAATTTAATCATTTAACAATTAAATAATTAATTAATTAATCAAATACAAATATATTAAATATATGTATAATATTTACATTAAATATTAAAAACATATATTCATTTAGGATAAATGTCAAATAACTCATTTTGACTATTAATTAATGTGTATTTAAATTAATCAAGTATTAAATGTAAATACACAATAATTAAGCAAATGACTATCTAGTCTCTTTAGCATGTATCTTGCGTTTAACCATTAAACGACTTTATAAATAATCAATATTATTTATTTATGTTGCTCTAGTGCTCAACGAGTATGTTTCATTATTGAGACTCTCTAGGTTCAGGTATATCCGTCACGAAATCAAATTTCGTGTCCATAATCTATCCACCCATAGATTATGACGATCACGTATAATCTCGCTGAACCATACAGGTCGAGGTCATGGCAGATGTATAATTCCTCCGTCACAGATATCCGGATAAATCCCAGAGATATAGATGTAAACGTCAAATCTCTATCGGGATTATCCAGTCGACTATTCTATTAGCAATCTCAAAAAGAATGTTTAGAACTAGCTTCTAAACTTACCACGGGCCCATGGTTTTATCTGATTGCTAATCATATGGACTACCTATGCTCTGGTACACAGAACTGACGGATCCTATCTTGATACACATAGGACACCCTGAGGATCTATCTACACCCAACGAACAGGCGGAGGTCTGATCTAAATAGATCGGTGACGTGACTGCCATCTAAGTGTAGAAGATGTCTCATGTGCCCACTATGGAATCTCAAGTCTAAGAATCACAAGTGCTACTCAACCCAAGAAGATTCTTATTGACGCTGGTGTACCATCCATTAAGAATCTTTGGTGAGTCGTTCAGTGTTTATCCACTATAAACACCTACACGTCTATACTAGTCTCCAAGACTTATGGTTCATTGAGAAACCATTGGAATCATATATTCCAGTATACGACATGTACCGGTCTCAACGGGTTTACTATACTGACCAAGTAGTGTAAACCTTGACCAGGAACTATCTGAGAATGACAACGTCATGATACGACTCAATGTCCGTTGCGACGCTTTTGCAACTGTACCATGACTAATCATTCTAAGGTCATTACGTCTTTACCATATAAAAGATTAGATTATATTATAGAAACTGCATATATTATTACTGATAATAACGTTTTACAAAAGTATTAACAAAAATACAACCGGGAATTGGCTCTCTGAGCACCAACCCCTACAGGGACCCCACTGTCCACATGGCATTCCAAGCACTATCCACTGAAAATCTCCAAGCACTTTTGTAAAGCGGATGCCTCCTCGGTCTCTTTGATCAAGGATTGTCTCTGGCAGTTCGGTGGTTTATCAGGTTTAGTCCCTAATCCAGCTAATAGTCATTTCTTCTCCTATGGTATCTCTTTTACCCTTCAGGGCCACTGTGTCATGTTCTGGGTTTCCAAGTGGGGATTCTTCCAGTGCGGTACCTGGGAGTCCCTTTGATTAACTAAACTTCAGGCCTCAGGTTGTGCTTCTCTTGTTGATCGTATTGTTATGCGTGAAAAGAGTTGGAGTAGTAAGTTTCTCTCTTATGCGGGGCGACTTCAGCTCATTAAGTCTATTTTGTTCTCGATTCAAGTTTATCAGTCTTCTTTATTTATTCGTCCTAAGTCTGTTGTTAGGAATATGGAGACGAATCTCCGTTCTTTCCTTTGGAAGGGTAGTGCGCTCACCTCTTCAGGGGCGAGAGTGGCTTGGAGTAGCGTTTGTTTACCTCTAAATGAAGGGGGCTGGGGATTAAGAGATTGGATTCTTGGAATAGAGCGGCAATTGTTAAGCATGTTTGGTTTCTTTGTTTTGGCCAGGTTTCTTCTTGGTCGACTTGGGTTCAGTCTTACTTGTTGAGGGGGAGAAGTTTTTTGGGAGGTGCCTTGTCCTACAGATTGCTCTTGGAGTTGGCGTAAGATCTTGGAGCTTCGTTCTTGGTCCCGACGGAGGATGAGAGTTAGGATTGGGAATGGTGAGAAGAATTTATTGTGGTTTGATTATTGGCATCCTATGGGTCCAATTGTGGATACGTTGGGTGATAGAGTGATTTATGACTCTAGCTTGGATAGAATGGCTACAGTTGCTTCCATTATCTCTGATTCTTTTTGGCGGTGGCCCCCACCTAGATCTGCTGCCCTTGTTGATTTGGCTCGGTCCCTTATTCTGAATCCTTCTAATATGAGGGAAGATGTGTTGGTTTAGGAGGATAAAACAATTTTCATAAAGAAGAAAGTAAGAAAAACTTACTATTTTCCAAAAATTCCAAGCTTTTTTTTCTTTCTTTCTCTTTTTCCTCTCAAACTCTCTTTGTATTTGATTAGGGTTCTTGAATAATGAAACAAAAAAGAAAAAGAAAGCTTATATATTTTTCCTCCCGTGGCTGAAACTATTAGATAAAAAATATCAAGCATTTTCCAATTTTTTTTTCATTAATTAATGTTGGAAAATGATTTAATTAAAAAATATTGTATTTATCTATTAAATACCACACTTGGACTAATTAAATCAAGCCATTTATACCAATTAAAATGGCCATTCCAACCAATTAAAGAATGCCATTTTTCTTACTTTAATAAAGTAAAAAAGATATTATTATTTAATTAATTTAATTATTTAATATTTAAATAATCAAATAATTAAATATAAATATATTAAATATATGTATTATATTGAAAATCTGAGTAATGATGTTCCAGGCACTGAGTCCTTAATGGAACACAGATAGTTCATCAAAGATGAAACTATACCAATAATCTTCAAATACACAAGAATCGCGCAAGTCGGAGAGAGTCAGAAAAAAAACCTGGGAGGTATGGGTTTCTGATCTCATCTCGTAAAGATGTCAATCTTATTGAGGAATACGAACTGACTACGTATGAGGAAGTGATACAAGATATCGACTCACTATTATGGCAAGGTGCCATGATGTCCGAAATGGATTCCATGTATACCAACCGAGTTTAGATACTAGTTGTTGTACCGGAAAGCATTGTGCCTATTGGTACTATATGAGTCTTCAAGGAAGACATACATGGATGGCAACATACAACGTACTAAGCTAGGCTTGTAGCGAAAAGGCATCGTTATCAACATTGTGTCAATTACGACGAAACCTTTTACTCGTTGCCATGGTTAAATCCATTTGGAAAATACTTGCTAATACTGCATGTTTCATTCATGAAATATGGCAGCTGAATGTCAAAATCACTTTCCTTAAACGGAAACCTTTTGGAGGATGTTTATAAAAATCCTGACGGTTTTGTCGTAAACAAGGTTTGCAGCTTATTCGATCCATTGATGGATTGAAGCAAGCATTGAGTTCTTGGAACTATAAATTTGATGTAATCATAATGGTATATGATTTAATTCAAAACGAAATGATTCTTGTGTATATGGGGAGGTTAGTGGGAGCGCACTGACAGTGGATGTCCTAAATAATGATGATATGTCTTTTCTTGGAAATGATATTCCCATAATTACTATCGGTGAAAGCTTGGCTTTCATGAAAATTCTCCATAGAATTCTTTGGAGAGACAACATTTATTCTATGAATAAAGATCTACTGGGATAGATCTAAAAATTGTTGGCACTCTCCGAGAACTCGTACATTGAAATAAATGTACGCGACCTGGTGTCTCATATGATTTGAGCATATGGAGTCACAATCAGGCCAATCCAAGTGATAGTCACTGGATTGATGTTAAGAACATCATTTAGTATCTTAGATTAACTAAGGATGCTTTCTTAAGCTATGGAGGAGGAGAACTTGAAGTGACTGGGTTCACTGCTGCAAGTTTCCTAACCGATAAAAACGACTATAAGTCGTAAGAACGGTACTATAAAGTTTGAATAATGGAACAGTGAGCTGGAAATCTTCCAAGCAAGATACTGTTGCCGAATAAATAACAAAAGCGGAATATTGATGCAGCTGAGGTGTAACATCCCGGATTTTCAGAACTGTTCCAAGAGACTCCCGGACGATTGTTTTAGTCTTGGATCGTGATGATGTTGAGAAATAAGAGTTCGAGCAATGTTATATGAGTTGGAATATCATTTTATGAATTTTCTTCGCGTTGGAAAACGCGTGGGATCAAAAGTCAGTTACGTGATTTTCGTTAAACGCGTAAAGTTTATGGTTTTGGACACGAACTGAGCAAACGAACTCTGATCGAGCTGATTTTTGGACCATTAGACTCGTTTTTCCGAGACGAAGAACTTTCGTGTTGAACACCTTTCGAGAATCGCATCAGAAGGGCTCCGAAAATGCGAAATTCCAGAAGGTTCTATGGCAGGGGCTGTTTTGCTATTTTCGGAGGGACCAAAGTGATATTTTCCAGGTAGTGTATATTGCCTCATAGTTTTAAGAAATTGCAAATGGACCAAACTTCTTCATTTCTCTCTACCCGTACCCTAGCGCCGTTTTTGGAAGGAGGACTCGCCGACGACGATTCCGGCCACCACAGGTCGGCGCGCCGGTGCCGATCTACTCCCCCAGTGACGGCAAGCAGCGTGGAGGCCGGCGATCGGCCGTTAGACGTCGGCAACGGCGAGAAAAATGAGAAAGAGGGCGCGACCTTGGGTGTGTCGGTTTTGGCTCGTCGGGCCGTTTCACGGGTCGTGCCACCTACCAAATCGAAGCCCTCGACGAGTACTACGAGTGTACGGAGGCGGTTTTTCCGAACAACGGCTGAAATTACGCAAAATGAGGGAAAGAGCGTCGGTGAACAGTAAACCCATTTTGAACAGTAGCTCCGATCGGAATTTAGTCGACACCAGCGCGTTCGTATGACCGTCGGGGGTCCGAATATGGCCTCGGAATTTCGGTACGACTCTCCGTTTAAATTTTGTTATTTTCAAGTGAATCGATTTCTATTCGGATGTTTCCGGTAGCTTCGTAGTTTAGCGAATTGCCTTGATATGAATTGGATATGTTTTAATATGTTAAAACGATAAATGTGGTAGAATCCGGGGTGAAACGGACGAGTTATGATCGATCCGGTAGAATTAGCGAGATTCCGATAAAACGACGTTTCTCGCGCGATCGAGCGTAAATGATCGTAAGTTTAGTTATGATGTAATTATGGTATTGCGAGGGTAATTGAGTAATTCTGGATTAGTTCGGAGGGTTCGAGACCCTTCCGTAGCGTTTGCGGAAACTTTTCCGCAAGTTTTGCCGCAAACGCGTAAAGTGAGAATATGACTTATCTAGCTAGTTTATAATAGTATGTAAGCATGTATTGGAGTAATGAAGCTTAGACCGTAGTATCAGAGATGGTTCGGGTGTTTCGGGGAAAGTCCGTAATTGTTTTAGATAAGTTAGAAGTTCCGCAAATAGCGGTTCTGGCAGTTGTTGTGATTTGTCTTGACAGATCGGACCCGGATCGTGGGTACTCGCGTAGCCAGGTAAGTAACTCATGCCTTGTTTACTTAAGAAGTATCGTTGAACAAAAGTAGAACATAATAAGGTTATATATATAACACTTTGTATGAAACTAATAAATGTATATATATGTGTATATAAAGATGATCGTAGGAGACAGAAGCTAGTGGACTGGTATAGATAAGAGCAAGCAATCATAAGTAGAAATATAAGTTAAAGATAAACAGAAGTATTTAGAGGCCAAGAGAAATGTACATAGGTATGAACCGGTTTATGTATACACAGATGGAGCAAGTGAATGATTGTTATAGTTATGAATATAATCTAATAAAACCTGGGTATGGGGGGTTTGTAGAAAAACTACACCCTAGGGAATGGGACTAGAGTTATCAATGAAATAAACATAGATGTGTTACGGACAAACTAGATTATGCATAAAATCAAGAAAGTTGGATATAATTAGGAAGCTTGTGATATACGTATGACCATAATGAGCGTGGGATCGTACACCTAACCTTATATATATATAATATGTGTAATAACATAGAGACTATTGTATTAAGGAACAAGTATAAATTAGTAAATATGTGAGTTGACGTGTTTAGACATGTATGAATGCAAGTGTAAAATTTTACCCAAGGAATGGATATATACATGTATGCATCTAGTAACATAAGTGCTTAAGTTGTGCATAAGATAAATGGTATATATATATATATACTGCCAGAGGTTGTAGTACGTTGATGCATGGTAAGTATGTATTTTGCGAAACAGTATTTTGAAATGTTTAAATGAACATAGAATAAATGTGCAAATGAATATAGGTAAATGAGTTTACAAGCTCAGAATTTGATGTTTGTTTGTATGTGATGCTTATTGTATTAGAACAGTTTGGATGATGTGTGTACGCATAATTTTGAAAATTTATGATATTAAAGTCATGTTTAATTAGTAGAGTGTATGAGCGTTCACATGTACATGTGTGATAGTATAAGAAAACATGGTGGGTATAGGAGAAGAAATGAGAATGCATATGCATGTATATGTGTGTGTGTATATATATATATATATATATATATATATATATATATATATTATGCTGAGATTTTCAACAATTGATTTAAAAGCTAAGAATGTTTTTAGAATTCAAAGTGTTTTAAATGATTATTTTCGAAAGCTTTTGAAAACCGTGTTACAGAAATATGTTTTCTTCCAGTTTCGAGATGTTATTAAGTATGAGTTTTCTAATTTTCGGGGCATGAGGGAAAAACTCACCCCAGTATGTAACTTAGATACAGCTGGAATTGACGGATACAGATAGCATGTGCACATGTTGAGGACTGAGGGGACGCTCTCAGATCCTCCCAGATGGGCTAGGGAGACGGCGAGATATCACTCCCTTAGACCCCCAGATTATGAGACAGTAGTGGCATGCTTTGGGGGACGGCGATACGTAACGCCCCAAAGTCATGGATTTGCACTTCTGCCTCCAGATAGGCGTACTGGGGGGACGGACGATACGTAACGCCTCCATGCGCCAGTTTTTCTACAGATACCCAGATACTAGTTTTTAAAAAGGACTTTTTGAAAACATCAGATTTTTCAGAAAATGGTTTTCCGAGATACAAAACCCAGAAAGAGTTTCAGTTATGGTTTTCAAATATGGAATATAGTTTTGAGATATTATTCAGTTTCAAATACGGATTTCAGATTCAAATACAGAATTCAGAGAAAGTTTACTTTTCAGTTTCAGACACAGATTACTGTTCAGATTCAGTTCATTGTTTCATAATAAAGTTTTCAGTTTTCAAACTCAGTTTTCAGATTTGGAGCTTTTGGATTTCAGATTATAGTTTACAGTTTTCAAAAGATAAGACCGAGACCTACAACTTCCGTGTTGGATATTTTTCCAAATTCAAATCAGAAGCAGGTCAAAAATTGTGATTTTCGACGTTGCTACAGTGAAATTCGAGTAAAGTCTACAAAGAGTGATGTGGCAATTTTTGGACCACTATTTTGCAAACAAAAATCAGCCTTTCTGCCTATGAAAAGAACAGTATTCACTCAATTTTTTCCCAAGCAAAAACGTGTGCAAGGATTCAAGGGAGCACTCTAATGTTCTTCATTCTCAAGAGAATTTGGATAAAATGAAGATAAATTCTCAAGTTTGTCTCGGTCAAATCATCGTAAGAACTGCAACTTCCTTCGGTGAAACAAAGTAATACTAGCCAGATTCTAAAATCTGTGAGTGGACCCTTTTCTCAAATTGATATTTACTTATTTGTTTTGAATTAAGACTTATTTTTGAGCACATAGGGAGTTAGCTAAGTTTACTTTCAATTATGTTTTTGAATGAGAATGTTTTAGAAAGTGATGATTTTTAAAGAATGATTTTGATGATTTTAGAGGCTTGGGGAAAAAACCCACCTCAAATGTGACTTATGGAATTTACACTTATTGGAATTGACGGATATAACATGTGCATATGTAGTGCAAGACTAGGGGACATGGATACGTAACGCCTCTAGACCATAGATTCAGGGACATGACAGTGGCATACATTGGGGGACGGCGAGACGTAACGCCCCAATGGCATGGATTTGGACACCTGGCTTCAGTTCAGTGGCCTGAGGGATGACGATATGTAACACTCCAAAACCACTAATTTAGGTGTATGAGGGGACAATGATACGTAATTCCCCCATGCGTCAGGTTTTCTACAGATACTCAAAGCATGGTGTTCAGAATTATGTTTTATAAAAGAGTTTTCAAGAAAAACAATTTATGAGAAACTCTGAGTTTTACAGATAGAAAGGCTTTCCAGAAGAGTTTTCACAGAAAACGATTGTGGTTTCAGATAAGAAAGAGTTTTGAGAAAAGGATCAGTTTTCCTCGAGATGATTTTGATTTCAGAAAATGAATGTTTCATAAAGTATTTCAATTTTCATTTTAAACACTACACTCACTAGATCGTTCAAACGATCTAACTCCTTCACTCCTAGTATTTCTACTTTACAAATTTACTCGGAGGACAAGCTCGAGAGGATGGATACTGATGGCAGTCACTAGGGTGTTTGGGACCACCGGGTCGAGTCAGATGTTTAGCTCAATCAGAGTCAAAGTAAAATTGCATGCATATGTTAGTATTAGTCATTGTATATGTTTAAGATGTCAATTGACATAGTTGTAAAAAGTAATGTCATTGTGTATATGGCTATGATTATTAAAATACATTTTATGTCGATGGGTTGGGCACTGGTCCCTATGCATGAGTTGTTCTTGAGATGTACTAGTAGTGATGATCATAATTAGAGACTTAGGAGGATAGAACACATATTCTCTGCCTGTAACATCTTCGAAAAGGGCGATGTTATACGAAGGCTACCCGAACATGCCCTACAATGACTACATCATCAAAGATGTTGTAGCCATTGGCTTATGTTTTTCAGCAAGAACCTCGGACATCCCTACTAGCAAATAGCAACAGGATTTCTCATTGGTCGTGACCCATTTCTGGTAGGCATCGTGCACAGTTTGGCCAGGATTTTTGGCTTGCTCAGGATGACATTCCTCTGTCAGGACAAATTTAAGGTCTTCAGAGACTAAGATGGCATTAATAATACTTTTCCATTTTACATAATTTTCTCCCGTTAATTTGTCATTTGAGATAATAGCAATAATTAGAGAAACCATGGCTGAAAATAAAATAAACATGCATTTTAATATCCATTCATCGTATATTAAAATCATCAAACATTCAGGCATAAAATTAAATATTATGCATGAACCATGTATAATGAATCAGAAACATAAAAGAATTACTATGTCACGAAAATTTATAATCCCACAAATAAGTATCGTCGTAGGGTAGGTCAAGTATTTGCATGATAGATCGAGACAATCTCAATTGATTAATATATATATACGGGGAATAACTCTTATTCCTACATTAACTAACCATCGTTTGATTTGATCAGGGAATTTCGATTAACATTTAATCATTCCTTCGTGAGTGTAACCCGTTGTTTTGGATCCCTTGGACTTAACTAGTGAAGTGACGCCGTATGGTAGGTCAGTTCACCAGATACATCTGAAGTTTCTATCCTCTCGGAATCCAAACTTGATATTGACCCAAATTAGAAACCATTCGTAGGGGGACGAAAATAAAGTTGTCTCACGTTTTCAGACTAACAATAGAGATCGTGGGATATATTGTCATATATCCCTCTCCCACTCACTATTTTAAAATTAAAGGTTTCTACTTAAAATATCTAATATTTTAATTCACTAGTGTCTATAAGTTTATGCGCGGCTAAAACATAACTCAACTTTACACTAGTGTAATATTAGTAATATACCAATTTTAACTCTTAAAATTTTATTCACTAATTCTAATTAGTCTAAACTAATATTTTACTTAATTAAACTAATTTAATTAAGTTTATTTCGTGCCCTGATCAATTTTAACTCTTAAAATTTTTAGCTTACTAACAAGTTTAAAATTGGAAATCTAAAAGGGACAAAATTTTAATTAAAATAAAGTTTTATAAATTCCAATGGTACGTGAAATTGTGTCCCGAGTACAGACCACACTACCGTCCATTCGGAATCAGATATGAAATTTACGTCCGGGTTTCCATCCGATATCCCAAGGGAAAATATAATGCACTTATAAAGCCCATATTTATATTTAAATTTTGAATTTAAAATTTTAAACCATTTAATCAATTAATTTTATTAATACATATTATATTCCAATTTAACTTTTTTAAATTTCAGAAAATCAAAAATTTTATGACTAGAATATCCATGCATCTGTTACATGTTATGGTATGTGAAAATGCAAGAGTAGGCACCCAAGCTATATGACATGTTATTCAAATATTTCGAATTCAACATACATATAACATAAAATAAAATAGCATTGACCGGGCAATTATTTTTCCTATACTAATCTAATTAGTACAAAGGTTAACCAAGACATCCCTTGGTATTCAAATCTCGCTCCATGGAATGATGTTAAGTTGTTGGTGGCATCGGCTCCTCAATTACATAAAATTGACACAACTTTACATAGTAAAATATTTACAACACTTGTAAAAATTGACCTTATGGCCTTACATTCCCAAAACCAAAATAACATAAAAATATAAGCCGAAAAATTTATGACCAATGTAATATATTCATCACATGAACAGAAACAAAATTAGTGTAATATCCCCCACTCGAAAATGCTATTTGAACTCTAACTAACTAACTGACTATTTGAACTCTACTGCTTTTCAAGTTATTTGATAAACATGAATCATACACTTACACTATTGGGCTACTTGCCCAACTTAATTTCATTAAACTACCTTTGTTCTTAACAACTCTGAACTTGTTATGCTAAACTCTGGTAACTTCAACCCTGACAGCCTTAAGTAATGACTCTCATACAATTTATACATGACTTGTACTTTAACTCTTACAACATTGACTTGACTGATCCATATACCTCAAACTTAACTGATGTGTGGACCCAATAACCCTAGTGACTGCCATCAGTATCCATCCTCTCGAGCTCGTCCTCTGAATAGACCTGCAAAATAGAAAACACTGGAGAGTGGGGGGTTAGATCGTTTGAATGACTTAGTGAGTGGACGGTTTAAAATGAAAACTTAAATACTTTATGAAAAAATTATTTTCTGAAATCGAAATCATCTCATTTTGCAAGAAAACTAATCTTTTCTGAAAACAAATCTTTTTCTGCAAAACCTTTTTGGAAACTTATTTCTTTCTATAAAACTCTGAGATCTCTCATAAAACTAATTCTTTCTGAAACGCTTTAATAAAACTACTGTTTCTGAGAATATCATTGTAACATCCCTGAACTAGGAGATGCTACCAGCAGAGGATAGACCGTACTAACCCCATAAGCCTCTGACTTTCTAACCATAAATATATACTATTACTCTTTTCTCTAACTGATTATATGTGGAACCGTGGCCCAAACTAAATAACATAACATGCAAACTCAACTATAATAACTATATACACAAAACATATGTTCTTTACAATGACTATCCCATAATCAGAAACTAATACATGATTTTTATTTGACTCTGACTGGACTATTACTCTTTCTGACTTGGACTGGTGGACTTCATACCCTAATGATTGTAACAGTATCCATCCTCCCGAACTCGTCCTCCAAGAATACCTGCAAAACAAGAAGACTATGAGTGGGGGGTTAGATCGTCGTTTGATCTAAGTGAATGGACGAAAAACTGAAAAAAAAAAAAACTTGATATAAAAGCGTTTGATTCTGAAACCAAAATTTCGGAAACAACTTTATATGAAAACTCTTCTCTGAAAATTTCGTCTGAATTCTCTTTTATAAAGCTTATATTTCTAAAATCTGTTTTCCTAAAAATGTTTCTAAAATCTGATTTCTTAAAACTATTTTCTGAAAATCTGATATCTGAAAACTCTATTTCTGAAATTCTGATTAACTGGAAACCGGTCTGTATCTGAAAATAAACTTGACGTATGAGGGCGTTATGTATCGCCATCCCCCCATACGCATATCTGGAGCCAGGAATGCAAAACCATGACTTTGGGGCGTTACGTATCGCTGTCCCCTAAAGCATGCCACTCATGTCCCTGAAACTGGTGGTCTTGGGGCGTTACGTATCGTCGTCCCCCAAGCCACTAAATTAGAGTCGGTAGTGCTGATCCATGCTACTACCTGACCCTGAAACTATAGTCTAGGGGCGTTACGTATCGTCGTACCCCTAGCCCTGATCTAAGATTTGGGGGCGTTACGTATCGTTGTCCCTCCAGTCCTCTACATGTGCACATGTTCTCTGTCCGTCAACTCCAAATTATATCAAGTTACGTACCGAGGTGGGTTTTTCCCCATGCCCCGAAAACATAAAAGCATTTATAACTCGAAACATCATGCTGTAAAATCATCTTTCTGAAAATCGTCTGTAATAAAGTTCGGTTTAATGCCCTATATGCTTTTAAAAATTAAGTCTTAATTCAAAACTGTTAAATAAAATCAGTTTTGAGAAAAGAGGTCCACTCACTGATTATAGAATGTGGCCGCGTTTCTCGCTTGCTGAAGAAAGCTCTAGTTCCTACGGTATCATATAATTGATAATTCGATTAGAAAGCGAACTAAGGAACATTTTCTGAATTAATTTAGGTCAATCAGTCTGAATACTTTTATTGTTATTACAAGGCATTACACACTTATATCATGATGTTATATATATACCAACTGATACGAGGCCCTAAGGGTGGCCTCTAACGCGCTAGGATGGGATTGGAGTGATTAAAAAATGATTTGGAAAAATTTATGCCACGCGTCGCGACTCATGTCCTTGCATGTCCCGACGCGCGGCTTCTAGAAGCGTGTCATAATTTTTCTCTTGCGCGTCGTGACGCAAATCTCTTCAGCGTCGCGACGCGACCTGGTTTTCCAGGATTTTGTTTTGCTTCTCTAAGCTCATCCAATGCACCAACATCATACTACACTCCATACCAACACTTTCATACTAAAAACCAATGTACAATATATCATATATCACTCCATTTCACATCCCCTAAACTACCATCTCATCAACAATCAACTTTGAATTCATTTCATGCATTTGACCAAATTACACCCAAACTTAACAAATTAGGGTTTATCAACATTTCCATTACCTTAAAACAAAAATCACACAATCATTATCACACCCAAGCTCACTACATAATGTAATTATCAAATCATCAAACTTATCATTTAAAAAAAATTAGGTTATGGATTCATAACCCCTTTCTTTTGATTTCCAACATCTCCCAAGTCTCTAATGGTTGCCAATCTCCTCCATTCTTAGTTTCTTCCTTCTTTTTCCTTTCGTAATCTCTCGTTCTTCTTCTTTCTTCTTCTTCTTTCTTCTTCTTCTTCTTCTTCTTCTTCTTCTTCTTTTCTTATTTTCTCCCCACATTTTTCTCTTTCTTTTGTATCCATTTTTTTATATTTGTGAATAGTATTTACCTTATATACTTGACCATTTAAAATAATAAAAATGTAGAATTTTCAAAGAATCTTATAGAATTTACTAGAATGCCATCGGGTACTATTCATCCGAAATTTTGATCTACATTTTTAGCCTATTTCTGGTTTGAATTTGGAAAAGGGTCCAACGAAAGTTGTAGGTCTCGATCTCAAATTTCCGATGATATAAAATTCATAAAATTCGGAGTTCGTATAAGAAAGTTACGACCCAAACACCATAGGTTATCCGGTAGTGAAACATCATACAATTCGGTATCGGAACTTCGAGGAGTATCGATTGTCCCCCAAGGTCACTTCATGAGTGTGTATATGTTCAACATAATTTATATTATGAATATTCATCCCAGAATGAAACGGTAGTCGAAATTATTGGTCGAAAAGGTTACCGATCGTTACAAATTCTCCCCCATAAATAGGATTCATCCTCGAATCCTTTCTGGTGTCTAACTTGCGGGTTTTCCTTATTTCGAGAATATCTTGCGAATCTACTACACTTATATTCTTGGTTCTAGTCTTAGCTGATTACTTGGTCTTCCTATTTTATCTTTTCTAAGTTCTCGTTATTTATAAGTTTCTTTCTCCGAGTTTCAAATATATAACTATTTATGGGTTCAGGGCTTCATAGTTCATAATTAACCCTTTTTATGTACTCTTTTTGTCGAACGATGGCTCTTATATTTAGGATGTTATCCAAGGTAATAAACTCGTTTAACTTACTCTTCTGGACCTTTGGTTTCTTTGCTCGTTCGAGTACGATTATTGTCTTTATGCTGACTATTCTTTCTTTATTTATTCATACTCTAGAATACTCCTCCTCTATGTTGGATAATATGACCCATAGCGTCACTATTTGTACAGATCACGGTGTTGTTGTACAAATTAACTATGTGACAAGGAAATTGCACTCTCATCATTTGTGATTAGATCACCATATATGTATAAATGAAGAGAGGTCCATATGATTAGTTCCTGGATTGAGATGATATGAGACAGTATCAGTCCACGAAGGATTAATCATTAAATATCCATAGCCGGAGTATTATCGAGACAGGACATCGATAATGCGGAATAGGCTAGTATTGCACTTGTGCGCGTTGTGAGGGCACACCGGCATAGTTCTCATATATTTAAGTATTGGATACTTATGCAAGTGCGATAGGAGGTCGTGTTTCACCGATGGTACGGGAAACAGCTTCGCTCTGGATAGACCCCTCGGAATCCCATTGGTATTATGACTATGTGTCTATGGGAGGCCAAAATCAAGGTAGGTGTGTATAGTCTTAACCTGAGACTTGCATTGCTAATACTTGCGATAATCGGTAGACTTTGGTCTTGGTGGTACAGGGCTTTAACCGGCTCTGCGTACACCGCTTCTGGGTTTATCAGAGAGTCGTAGTGTAATGGGTGTGATGTCGAGACGGAAGTATCACTTCAGTTATAGTGGAGATGATGTCACGCAGGATACGGTATTAGTGCTCTTAAGTGCTGGCCGGCCATCGAGATATTATGACAAGGTCATGTATATCCGATTATAGAGACTAGTTACCAGACATCCGACATGTGCTTCGGACGGGGCAGACACTTATCCAGCCCCAGCCCTAGCACGTGACTATCCGATACTGGGCTGATATACACAATACTACGGTATACTACGCTTGATACAGATCTATATATTCCTGTAAGAATATTTCTGGAGGATTGGGTAGGCATGGCGGTTTGCTAGAAGCCAACCTTGTCTTGTAAATCGGTATAAACGTAGTACGAGGTGCTTACGTGTTCGGATAATCCGACGACCGTATTTACTGCCAACATATCCGGAGATCTCATGGGTCGCTTCCTGAAGATTCACCGATGATGTATAACTCACACTTTAATTAATCTATGATTAATTAGAAGAGAGAGAAAATTAATCTGGGATTAATTGCGGAGATATTTTATCTGGGATAAAATATTAATTAAAGAGAGAGAACAATTAATTTGGAATTAATCGATAAAATAATATATTCGATATATTATAAGAAATTGGATTTCGACGCGGAATTAAAATTAGATTTTAATTCGGGCGAACGAATTAATTTAGAATTAATTCGTTAGCGACGTGAATAGTGATTTCGCTAGGCGTAATCATTTAATTACGACGCGACGGAAAATTCGTTAATTTGGAATTAGCGAACCCGAGCCCGAGAGTGATTGCGAGCGCATTCGCATTTCGAATTCGAGTGCGGCACGCAAGTCACATCAAGCGTCAATCACTAGTCGCGTCAATTGTCAAATCAATTGTCACTTTGAGTGATGTGACTTGACAACATGTCACTTTATTAAAGTGATGTGATGTGACTTAAAGTAAAAGTAAAAGTGATGGGTAAAAGGTGAAAAGCATTGATTGTTTTTGCCTTTTGACTTAATGGAATATGAAAAGGTTTGGTATATATATTTTATTTATTTTTGGAAAATAAATGAATAATATATATTACATTTTTTCTTTTTCCCACTATAAAATTCGGTTTTCTCTCTCTCTTGAAAACAGTACACGGTTTTAGGCTTTTGGAGCCAAAACTTTATCTTCTCTCACGGTCTCTCCAAGATCGATTCTTCATCTTTTTCTTCTGGTTTTGACCGAGCAAATGGAGAAGCAAGGAAGATGAACAAGTGCTAGCACACCTTGGGTTATACATAGGTGATAGGGAAACGAATTTGTGAGCATGGAAAAGCTTGAAGCTTGGAGCTTCAATGGTGACATCCATGGCCGAATGAACAAGGAGGAAGACACCCCAAAACCGTACAGTCCACTGTCACAGAAGCCATTGCCGAGCTTGGAGGGAGGCTAAAACGCATCTTGTTCTTCATTTCATCAAAACCTATCAATGTGAGTATGAATTTCGCCTTACTCCTTAGTTGTATTCAACTCGTTTTTATGCATGTTTGTGATCCTTGGGACTTGATTGAATCTCTACAATGGTATCTTGAGCTATTGGTTGCATAAAAACGATTTAGGGTTCTTGAGCAAAATTTGGGGCTTTTTGATTTAAGCATGATTTTGACAAATTGTTTGCTTAAGAATGCTTGTATATGATTAAATTAGAGTTATATGTAATCAATTTGATGAAAAATTAATTGGATTGATTTTCCCCAATTTGCTTAATGTTGGCCAAAACTTTAATTTGGGAAAACTCAATTTGAGCATCAAATGATTAAATTGTTTAGTATAGTATGCTTGAATGAGGTTGAATTGATGTTGTGCATAATCAATTTCATGAAATTTGGTTGGATCCATTTTTCCCCAAATTTTGGGCATGACAAATTTGGGTAAACTTGATTTTGAGCATGTTTAATGAAATTGGATGATTTAGAATGCTTGAATGTTGTTTAATTGATGATTGATTAGATCAATTTGATGAAAAAGTGTTTGGAACAATTTTATTTCCCCAATTTGCTTGTGATGGCCGAAAATATGATCCCTAAAATTGTCTTGGATTTTTGATTTTTTGTTCATTGGATGACTTGCAAATCATTTGGGGATGTTGAATTTATGTTTGATTGGGTTCAATTGGATTGAATTTGATTTGGGCATTTTTTTCCCCTTATGGCCGAGACTTTAGCATGTATAAATTGGGTTTGATTTTGATCAAATTATGTTGGACATGATTAATTGATGTTAAGCATGATTAATTGGACAAATTTGATGTTTTGGAAACTTTGATTTGGGCAATTAATAATGTTATACACTTTAGGTAATTTAATTTGAAAATTTGGAATTTTTGAAATTAAATTATTGGGCCTTAAAATTGGATTTGGGCTTTTAAAGTTGTTATTGGGTTTATTGGACTTTGTTGTACAAAGTTGGTTTAGGCCAAAATTGGTTGGATCCAATTAGGCCCAAAACCGCTTCCAAAAGGCCCAAATGCGACTAATGAACCTTTAACGTTTAATTGGGCCTAATGGGCCTAAATTAATTTATGGGCTTATGGGGTAACTCCCGGATTGGACTTTGGTTGCGGGTTTGACCCGAGTTGACCAAAAGTCCACGCCTCAAGAAATTAATTAAAAGCCCATTGGACATTAATTAAATTAATATTGGATATTAATCGGGCTTTGAGACCCGTAACGATTATATTTGGAATTTAAGTCGTAAAGGTTTATTTTATAAAGTGTAATATTTAATTTGGAATTAAATAATGAATTAGAATTAAATGCGTATTAAATTGGGTTTAATTATGTAATTTAATTTAATTCGTAGAAATCGTACTTTGAGTACGTGTTCGCAATACGAGTTTGACTCGAACAAAATCAAATCGTGTTTGAACATTGGATGATCACTAATTATCAAGATTAATTAATTTGATTTGATTGATTGATAACATGCTTGTATGAATACATGGTTGTGATGTTTGAATAATGTATATCGGATGGATATTAGCTGGGTGGGGCGATTTTGGAAATTGTAATAAATTTGATTTATTAATTGGACCTGCGAGTCCAGCCTTATCTCATATTCTTTGTATTCTCTTCTCACCTATTCCCCTCTATGTATAAAGGTTTTCTTTAGAAGTGTAGTGTAACGGGTAGAAGAAATATTTGTGCTAGCGGGAGAGAGAAAGTGAGAGATTTGATCTAGGATCAATGTAAAATATCCATCCGCATATCATTATTATTTTATCATATGCGCTTTATTATGTGTTTAGAATGCATGTTTAAGGGTATGATGATGAGACCTTAACAAAGATAATAAATTGGTAGCCAATTGCACGCGAAAAACCCTCATAAAATATCAAGTTTTTCCTTCCATTGAGTGATTCTTACTCAAGATCCGAGATTGGCAGGGGTTGTTGGCCAAAGTCAAGCCCTTGTCCGTCAAAGATGTGTTTTAATCACGAGGCTTTGTTCCATATCGGTGTCGTGTCCAAGTTGTGGTTTGTTGGCCAAAGTCAAGACCACTTCTTGTCCATTGACATTGATTACGAAGCTTCCATGTCAATGGGTCCGCGCTTGACTGGGATCACTAGGTTTGTTGTGCAAAGCCAGGCCTAGTTGATTCAGAGGAAAAGGTTAGGGTATACATTCGATGTATAGCATATATAAGATATATGTTTGGGACTTGGATGTCCACCTACTGGATCTAGGAGTTGGATGAGATCCAATTGATCTCGAGATCTACTTAGTTAATTATCATACATTTGTTGGCCAAAGTCAAGATTGTGTGATATTTAACGGGATCCTAGCCCACTAGGAAACACGGTTTCCCGAGTACTCGACAGAGGGTTAGAGGCTCGACGAAAAATAGTGGGAGGCAAGAATTGAATTTGCAATACTCGTTCAATTACTCGCCATACGCGCTCATTTAAATTATTTCGTCGTAATATTAAATGTTAGTTGGACTAATATTTAAATTGTTGTTTTAATAAACAGTTGGACTGTATTATACTTGATTATATATAATTAGATTATATTAATCAATATATTTGATTAATTAATTTCAGTTTTACAGTTGATTTTATAATTGGATTATAGTAATCAATGTAATGAGGTTAATTAATTTGGA
The DNA here is from genome assembly GCA_019454045.1 of Zanthoxylum bungeanum. Classification (NCBI taxonomy): domain Eukaryota; kingdom Viridiplantae; phylum Streptophyta; class Magnoliopsida; order Sapindales; family Rutaceae; genus Zanthoxylum; species Zanthoxylum bungeanum. The sequence goes on along the minus strand of SKCR01054362.1, from coordinate 1,290 downwards.
TTATATTTGATTATATAGTTGGACTATTATAATCATTATATATATATAGTACCAACTAATCGTTGATAAATATAGTTGGACTATTGTAATCAAGATAAAATTGAAAAGTTGGATATTTAAAATATAATCTGGGATTAAAATATTTTAAATAATTTAATTTTCAAATTGGGAATAAATAATAGGTTACCTTATTTGATAAAATAACTTATTATACCTTAAGCCCAAAATTAAGCAAATAAGTAGAGCATAAAATCTTTGGAAGATTTATGTGATGATGACTTTAATGCTTAATTTAATATACTTGTCATAAATCTAATTTTAGATTTAAGAAGTATTAAAATTGCAATTTATAATTCTTGGAGAATTAATTGACTATTCTAGAGGAGATAAAGTCAAAGTTTGCAATTGGGCATATAGCACGAGGTGCAAATCGTTTCGATATTCTAAAAACCCAGGCTTGGCCTAAGGTTTCTGAAATATTGAAAAGGATAATAGACATATCCCAAAGTGACTACCATTTGGATATGGCAGATACGAAGGAATTAAAGAAAGGGCAAGACTCTTACTTGAAAATGTTGTCTTAGTTATGTTCACAGCTAGTATTGAAATTAATTTTAAATACTTAGTGGGTACATAAAATATATGTATTGATGTTCAGAATCTGCTTTGAGCAGGATACTGACTTCAAGCTGAGATTGCTCTGCGAATCGGAAACGGGACGAAAGTCGCTGTTTCGACCGTAGATACCTAAGTTTAGGAACTACCCTTCGGGTGTGTACTTAAATTAGGAACTGTTATAGTAACTATTTGACTAGAGAAATCTCTATATCAGTGTTTAACCGTTGCGGATAAACCTTTATATTCTAGAACACTAAAGTGTTTTATTATATAAAGATGATACTGAGATAAACACATTAGATGTGAATAACAGAATTTATATTTTGAATATAATTAAAATCTCAAACATATAAATTGATAAATAAATAGCTCAAATTGATTTGATCAATAGAGACTTATGTATGGCATTGTGTCCTGGGACACAATTATACAAGACTCGTATATCCACACTTTTGAAGAGTGGATACTAGGACTGATTTGACTATTCAAATAAGGTCTGCGAATCTAGTTTATTAGGTAAAGTACCTAAAATACTATTTACTTAGTAATAGTAAAGGGCCACTGATCTGTTAGCCCTATTCATGGTGAAGTTAGTGGGCCCATATCTAGCTAGGCTAGATGTGAACATGAATATTTCGTGACCTTAACGGATGTGGCATCACGTTATGGTTA
>SKCR01054361.1:0-32288 GCA_019454045.1 Zanthoxylum bungeanum | reverse complement strand
TTTAAGGTTTTGGAAACCATGTTGCTAATCTAGAGTTGTTGACCCACTCTTAGATGACCTATATTTTATCTTGAGTTGTTTCATTGTGTTGAGACTTTGATTGGATGGAAGAGAAAGAATGATTGAAGTGTTTGTATTTAACAAATTTGGTCTAATTGTCCAATTTGATGAAATTGAAAAATTAGGGTTCATGACCAATTCCAAATTTGGGGATTTTCATATATGTTGTGTATGGATTTGGATGTTTATGATGATGCATATAAAGTTTCATGTTGATTGGATTACATTTGGATGTGTTTTGAGACATGAAATGACAAAGGCACAAAATGCCCACCATTGGGAGCATTCGGGCGGAGGATGATAAAATTTTGGGATTGGTTGCTTTTGGTGTTTTGGTGATGTTTTGAACATGCTAAGTTCATCTTAGAAATGATTTAGAATCATTCAAAATTGATTAGATCAATTTCGGACTAAACTGGACAAAATACCAAAGTAAGGGTAATTTGGTAAATTCACCTAAATATGATTTATTGAATTTTATTTCATAATTTGATATTGGAATATTAATAAATATGTTTATTATTTAATTATCGAGAAAAAGTTTTGAAATCAGAAAATAACGATGTTTCCACCGCTCTTCGCTGCGTTACCCGGATTTAGCCCTAAAAAACCCCTTCAGATTATATAATTGGATTATAGTAATCAATATATTTGAATTTAACCAATCAAATTATAGTTGATTATATAGTTAGACTATAGTAATCATTATATTAAATAGTACCTAAAATCGTTGATTGGATAGTTGGACTATAGCAATCAAGAATAACTGAAAGATTAGTGTTTAAAACATAATCCTGGGGGAAAATGTCTTTAAACAGCTTTAGTTTTCAGATTGGGAATAAAATCTCAGGATAGTCCTGCGAACCGAAAAGTTACTTTATTTGATATAGTGATGTCTCGAGCCTAAGCCCGGAGTTGAGCAAATAGTAGAACATGATATTTGGAATATTCATGTGATGATAACTTTAGTGCTTAATCCGTTATGCTTGCCACAAAGACTCATTAATTTCTTATTCAGAACTAAGGATTAGATCTTTATAGTATGATATTGAAATTGAAGGATCTCATAGATCTATTCTTAGATCTTAGAAGTTAAATTGCAATAGAAAACTCTTGGAGAGTTAATGGCTATACTCAAGGAGACAAAGCCAGAGTTTGCAATAGGGCAAGAAGCGCAAGGCGCATCTTACTTCGACATCCTAGAAGGCCAAAGCTTGGCCAAAGGCTTCTGGGGTGTGGAAAAAGGGCAAAGGCAAAATCATTATAGTCTTCTAGGAAGACAAAGGACATATCCCAGATGTTTGCCTTAAACTGTGGCAAACGGGGTCACTGGAAGCGTGACTGCCGTATGGACAAGGCAGACATGAAGGAATTGAAGACGGTGCAAGGCTCCGACTTCAAATATGTTTGTCATCAACATGTTCACTACTAGTATTAAAATTGGATTTTAGATACTGGAGGTGGTACATAAATATACATACTGGTGTGGCAGATGATGAGTGGTATTTATATCACTTATTCCCACTCATTGACCTAATATTTCGTATAGTTTCTCGAGTTTTGTGAACGTTTTGATGTATTTTGTGTTATTTTGCAGATAAATAAACTTTGGAAAGCATTGGAGGCAATTTGGGGCAAAAACGGACAAAAATGCGTCAACAGGGATATTTTGGTCTTTAGCGCGTCTCGACGGTGAAGCCTTGCGCGTCGCAACGTCTAAAATGTGCCGAACAGTGCTAACGTGCGCCAGGTCCACAAATCATAATCTGAGAAAAGTTTGACTTTGCTAAAATACACCGTGCCACGTGTCACCATCACAGCTGATCTGCTAAAATGCGCCGTGCCTCGTGTCAGCATCCTACAGGGCCGACAGTCATCATCGCCACGTGTGCCACGTGTCATCCTACGTGTCTCCATGTCATCAGCCACATCAGCAAGTCAACAGGTCAACATTGCCACGTGTCGTGCCACGTCATCATCAGCCAATCAGAAGCTGCCACGTGTCACAATATTAAGGTGCCGACAGTCTTTTTCCCACGTGTCGCCACGTCACCGCCACGTCATCACCACGTCAGCATCAATTATTGGATATCCTATCCTTCTCTGACATGTGGCGGATAAGAATCTCATCAACCAATCAGAAGCCGCCACGTGTCACAATAATTGAGTTCCAACCACTCCGCCACGTGTCACCTTATCACCTTATCCGGAATCTGCAACCGAGGAACCAGAAGCTGCCACGTCGACAAATCTGGCGTCGCGACGCTGGACCCTTATCGACCCCTATAAATAGAGCTCGAAATTTCAGATTTCAGGGCACCACTCTCTCTCTTCTATTCTATCTAAAGAGAGAGTTTCTCTCTCTAGATTCTTTAGTTTTTAGTTTTTTTTAGTTTTTTAATTTTAGTTTTGTAATAATTTTAATTACGTTTTGTGATAATAGTAATTTAATTTTTACTTTTTACTTTTTACAGTTTTTACTATTTACCATGAGGAGGTAACGTCTCCAGCTAGGGTGAAAGGTAATTCTTTTACTTTTACTATTTAAATTAATTCACTTAAAAATAATATATTCATTATTTAAAATATTGACTTAAAAAGGATACCGTCAGATTGGTCGGTTGGTAATTCATTTTAATCTGGTTTAAACCTGACTAATAAAGGATACCGCCAGATTGGTCGGTTGGTAATTTAGTTTTGGTTCCGCCTTTATGGCTGGTTGGACTTAATTTGATTTAATCAGGTTACCGCCTATAGGCTGGTTGGAGAAAGAATCACAAGTTTATATATTATTTTATGGGAGATATCTAAATTAGTAGTAGTAAAAGTAATTCCTTTTACCTTAGCATTTTATTTTATTTTACTTTTCATTTTTACTTTATGTCTTTTACTTTTAAGTATTTTTACTTTATGTTTTTTACTTTTAAGTTGTTACTAGCCCTAGTCATGTGTTAGTTATCTGGGGTTGTGATGAATTCTAATATCACCGGTTTATAAGGGGTTATTTTATAGTTTGGGTAATTTAAAGGTTTACTTATTAAGTCTTAAGCTTAATGCTTCTTGTTGTCTGATCACCAATAAGATTGATGTGGTAAATCTAAAATGAACTAGACATAGGGATTTTAGGTTTCAGCCTTAGACTTAATAGCCCACGATCTTCCTTGAGGATAGATAACCCTTTAATAGATTTCCTTACAGGATAAGAATATACCTGTCGGGCGGGGGTAGCCATAATTGGAACTTAAACTTAATGAATCCAGATAATTTGGTTGACATAGACATATGATTCAATTGGGTTAAACTGGGTATTTGCGTCTGACCATCGACATAGGCTTTTTCATAATTTAGTGTTCCAGGTTAGTAAACTGATTTATTACACAAGTATAAAATAATCACTTCATCTTTTAAAAAGATATTAGAAGGATTCACAACCCTAGATCTTTGTGTCTTTTGTTATTTTCCTTAGTATTTTCTTTTGCCTTTTTATTTATTTATTTATTTTGCAAAACCACTTTCAACCAATCAAACAATCATTCTCTTCACCCTCAATTAGATATTTGTAAATAAATAGATTCAATAATTAATAACAACAGTAGGAATTAAGTCCTCGTGGGATCGATATTTTTATACTACTTGAACGATACGTGCGCTTGCGTTATACGTGTGTGTTTACGCCGGTCAGCAGAATCTGCTGATAAGCAGGATACTGACTTCAGTTGAGATTGTTCTGCGAATCGGAAACGGGAAGAAAGTCGTTGTTTTAACCGTAGAAACCTAAGTTTAGGAACTACCCTTCAGGTATGTACTTAAATTAGGAAACTGTTAGAATGTAACTAGTTTGACTAGAAACATTATCTTTGTATCAGGGTTTAACCCGTTGCGGGTATACCTTTATATTCTAGAACACTAAAGTGTTTTATTTTATAAAGATGATATTGAGATAAACACATTAGATGTGAATAACAGTATTTATATTTTGGATATAAATGAATCTCAAACGTATGACATGACAAACAAATGGCTCAAACTGAATTAATCAGTTGACACTTATAAGTGGCATTGTTGTCTGGGACACAATTAACAAGACTCGTATATCCACACTTTCGAAGAGTGGATACTAGGACGAATTTGGTTCTATTCAAATAATGTCTACGAATCTAGTTTTTTAAGCAAAGTGCCTAAAACACATTTTACTTGGTAAAAGTGTAAGTGCCACCGATCTGTTAGCCCTCGTTCATAGTGACGTAAGTGGGCCCATATCTAGCTAGGCTAGAGGTGGATATGAATACTTCGTAACCTTTACGGATGTGGCATCGCGTTATGGTTATGTGTTTCTTTTGAAACACGAATCAGAAACTTTTGATTAATTCAAAGAGTTTCGACACAAAGTTGACAGACAGATCGGCTAAAATATTAAACATCATGATTGGACCGTGATGAAAATACTTATGCAATAAGTGTCTCGAATACTTGAAAGTGTATAGTATTCTTTCAATGAGGACTCCTCCCGGAACACGTCAATTTTAACGTTGTGTCTGAACTGAGAAACCGATTTTTATTGGACATGATAAGGTTAATCATGAGTCGCTCTGAGCTACCATTTCCTTCAAGGGATACGCATTAAACAGTGCAAAACTTATTTTGAATAAGGTTCCATAAAAATCTGTTTGACAGATTTCATATTAGATATGAACAGGAAAGAATCCGGGTTTTCTCATTCCTGAAGATTTGGGAATGCTGGGCATATGTTTGGATGATACCAAACTAGAACCCAAATCGGATAAGTGCCTAATTGTTGGTTATCCTAGGGAAACCAAAGTATAGTAGTTATACAACTCACATTAGAACAATTTAGTTGTTGCTCACCATGCGGTTTTCCTAAGAGGAATACCGATATGCAGTGGTAAGTGGGAGGAAAGTAAAACTCGATGAAAATCAGAGTAATACTATTCTAGGCACCGATTCCTTAATGGAACACAAATAGTCCATCAAGGATGAAACTTACCAATAATCTTCGAATACACAAGAACTGTGCAAGTAGGAGAGAGTCAGAAAACAATCTGGGAGGTATGGGTTTCTGATCTCACCTCATAAAGATGTCAATCTTATTGAGGAATACAGAACTGACTATGTATGAGGAAGTGATACAAGGTATCGACTCCCTATTATGGCAAAGTGCCATGATGTCCGAAATGGATTCTGTGTATACCAACCAAGTTTGGATACTAGTTGATGTACCGTAAGGCATTGTGCCTATTGGTACTATATAAGTCTTCAACGAAGACATAGATGGATGGCAACATACCAACGTACTAAGCTAGGCTTGTAGCGAAAAGGTATTGTTATCAACAATGTGTCGATTACGATGAAACCTTTTACATGTTGTCATGGTTAAATCCATTTGGACAATGCTTGCTAATGCTGCATGTTTCATTTATGAAATATGGCATCAGGAACGTCAAAATCACTTTCCTTAAAAGGAATCCTTTTGGAGGATTTTTATAACATCCTCATGGTTTTGTCGTACCAAAACGAGCAAACAAGGTTTGCAAGTTATTCAATCCATTTATGGATTGAAGCAAGCATTGAGTTCTTGGAACTATCATTTTAATGTAATCATAATGGTGTATGATTTAATTCAAAACGAAAATGATTCTTGTGTATATAAGGAGGTAGTGGGAGCGCACTGACAAAGAATGTCCTAAATAAATGATGATATGTCATTTCTTGGAAATGATTTTCCCAAAATACAATCGGTCAAAGCTTGGCTTTCATGAAAATTCTCCGTAGAATTCTTGGGAGAGACAACCTTTATTCTAGGAATAAAGATCTACTGGGATAGATCTAAAGGTTGTTGGCACTCTCCAAGAACTCGTACATTGAAATAAATGTACGCGACCTGGTGTCTCATATGCTTTGAGCATATGGAGTCACAATCAGGCAAATCCATGTGATAGTCACTGGATTGATGTTAAGAACATCCTTTAGTATCTTAGATGAACTAAGGATGCTTTCTTAAACTATGGAGAATGAGAACTTGAAGTGACTGGGTTCACTGCTGCAAAGTTTCCTAACCGATAAAAGAGACTATAAGTCGTAACAAAGGTATTATACAGTTTGAATAACGGAACAGTGAGCTGGAAATCTTCCAAGCAAGATACTGTTACCGAATAAACATCAAAAGTGGATTATTGCTGCAGCTGAGGCAGCAATAGAAGCCTTTTGGATCGATAATAATCCTAATTAGATTAGCAGTGGTTCTGTTAGCAGCTGAGCTAGGCTTCAGCACAGGCTAAAGAATTAAAGGTCTCATCAACGATCCAGATATATACTTCAACTATTCATCTGATTCGTTCGGATCATACATCGTGGCGATGTGATGATCGAATAAATCACATCAGATGATAACACTGCAAATCCACTGACGAAAGCATTTACTCAGCAGAGGTTTGAGTGAACCGTACATAGTTCGGGTGTAGGACACTTGAGTGATTGGCTATAGGCCAAGTGGGAGATTGTTGGACAATTATGACCCAAAACATCACTATTTGTACAGATTATGGTGTTGTTGTACAAATTAACTATGTGACAAGGAAATTGCCCTTTTATCATTTGTAATTGGATTACCTAGATGTATAAATGATAAAAGGTCCATATGATTAGTTCCGGATTGAGATGGTATGAGACAGTATCAATCCACGAAGGTTTAATCATTAAATATCCCTAGTCGGAGTATTATCGAGATTGGACATCGATAATGCGTAAAAGACTAGTATTACAGAGATATTTTATCTGGGATAAAATATTATTTAAAGAGAGAGAACGATTAATTTGGAATTAATCAAAAATTAATATATTCGACATATTATACGAAATTAGATTTCGACGCGGGATTAAGATTAGTTTTTAATTCGGGCGAACGAGTTAATTTAGAATTAATTCGTTAGCGACGTGAAAAGTAATTTTGCTAGGCATAATTATAATTAAATTTGATATAATTACGTCGCAACAGAAAATTCGTTAATTCGGAATTAGCGAACCCGAGCCCGGGAGTGTTTGCGGGCCCACTCGCATTTCGAATCAAGTAGGGCCCATAAGTCACATCAAGCGTCACATCACTAGTTAACTTTATCACTTTATTGTGATTGAAGTTGTTGGTTGATGGTTGAGTGTGCAACACACTTATGTGATGGCTTGAAAGACATTTACCATTTATTTTTATTATTTTGGTATTTGACTTTCATTTTGTGTATTAGATACACAACACACAAACACATTACTTATCTCTTCTCCTCTCCCACTCTCTCGGCCTTGGGATAATTTTCTTCATTCTTTCTCCTTCAATTCCGAGAGTTGGAAAAAGCCATGGAAGATTTGCGGTAAATTTTTCCGAGTGCTAGCACACATTAGGAGTCTTACGAAGGTGATAGGGAAACCCACCCGTGGGCATGGAATGAACACCCAAGCTTGGAGCTTGGTTGAACAAATGGAGCACAAAAGATGAGTCAAAACCGTGAGCACCTTGGAGGAAAAGCTTGAAGATTTTTATTGTTCCTCGCATCGCAAAAGCCGATCATTGTAAGTATGATTCCGCCATACTTATTTTGAGTATTCACACATGATTTTCTATGCTTAAATTGATCTTGGGACTAATCTAGAAGCCCAACACGATGGACAAGAAGTGATCTTGATATTGGCCAACAAATCACAACTTGGACAAGACATGCGATATAGAACAAAGCTTTCATGATTCAAACACATCCGCGATGGACAAAAGTCTTGACTTTGGCCAAAAAACCAGTGCCAATCTTGGATCTTGAGAATGAATCATTAAATGGAAGGAAAAACACTTAATATATATTGAAGGTTTTTCTTGTAATTGGCAACCAATTAATTATCTTTGTTAAGGTCTCATCATACACCCTTAAACATGCATTCTAAAAATATAATAAGGCGCGTAAATAAATTAATAATGATATGCGGATGGATATTTAAAACACTTGTTCCTAGAACAAATCTCTTCATTTCCTCTCTCCCGCTAGCACAAATCTTAGCTCTACCCAATTACATAACACTTCTAAAGAAACCTCATTTACATTAAGGGGAATAGGTGAGGAGAAATACAAAGAATCAAGAGGTAATAGGCTGGACACGCAGGTCCAATTTAATAAATTCTAAACTTATTACAACAATTTCCAAAATTGCCCTCACCCATCTAATATCCATCCGATATACATTATTCATACATCACATCCATGTATTCACACAAAGCATGTTATCAATCAATTTAATCCAATTAATTAATCTGAAATTAATGACCATCCAATGTTCAAACAACGATTTGATTTGCGCGAGTCAAACTCATTTTAAGAATAAGTACTCAAAGTATGAATTCTCGAATTATATCAAACTACAATATTAAATCCAATTTAATTTTTATTTAATACTAATTCTTTATTTAATTCCAAATTAAATAATTACACTTTATTAATGTGCCTTTAGCGACTTAGATTCTAAATCTAATCTTAACGGGTCTCAAAGCCAATTAACATCCAATGTCATTTAATTAAAGTCCAATGAGCTTTCAACTAATTTATAAGGCATGGACTGTGGTCAATATGGGTCAAACCCAAATACCAAAGCCCAATTAAGGAATTACCCTTATTTGCCAAAATCAATTTTGGCCCATTAGGCCCAATTAAAATTTTAAAGGTCCATTATATTATATTTGGACTTTATGGATATGGTTTTGGGCCCAATTGGATCCAACCAATTAACATAAACCAAACTTGGCCCAACCAAGCCCATTAAGCCCAAATACAACTTCAAAAGCCCAATTCCAAATTTAGCCCAACTAATTAAATTACAAAATTCCAAATTTCACAATTTAATTAACTCAAGTGTATAGCCATAATTAATTAACCAAATTAAAATTTCCAAAATATCAATTTACTCAATTAATCATGCTAATCATCATCAACACATGTCCAACACAATTGAAGCAAAATCAATCCCATTTCATGTTTAATGGTCACGTTAATTAGGGGTTTTTGTCCAATTTTGATTTCAATCCAATTAAATTCTAAATCAACAATTCCCAAGTCTTTCAAACTCATCCAATGATTCAAAAAATAAAAATCACCATTACATTTAGGGCACTAAACTTTCGGCCAAGCCTAAATTTTGGGGAAATTCAATCCAATTCAATTTCCATCAAATTGATCATGCATAACACTATGTTATCATCATTCAAGCATACTTAATCAAATAATTTCATCAATTCATGCTCAAATCAATTTTACCCAAATTTTACCCTAAATCAATTTCATGCTTAATCAAGGCTCTGATACCATTGTAGGGTTTCTACTATAGTTCCAAGATCATTCAAGCAATGAAAATAATGTGAATAAAATAAAGAAGTATGGCGGAATCATACTTACAATGAACGGATTTGCGATGCGAAGAACACAAAACTTTTCCTCATTCCTTGAAGCTCTTGGCAATGTCCAATTTGTGCTCCTTGTTGGTTCGGTCAACCTCCATGGAAATGATATTCAAGCTCCAAGCTTTATGAATGGATTCCATGCTCAAGAGTTGGTTTCCCTATCACCTTTGTGAGACTCCTTTGGTGTGCTAGCACTTGGAAATTTTGCCACAAAATTCCCTTAAGCTTCTTGCATCTCTCGGCCAAGGAGAGATTTGAGAGAAAATGGCACCTTGTGCCGTGATGTAGGAGGAGGGAGAGAGAAAGGATGAGTTGGTTTTGATATTTTTTTTCTAAAAACAAACAAATTATGCCAAAAGTGTTTTCCAAAATTTGGTATATGCCTTTCAAAAGTCAAACAAATTTTGGAGCCAAAATGGCAATTAATTCCCTCAACAACCACTATCATGAATAGTGACAAGTTTCATTCACCAAAAGGTGACTTGACATCGATCACTAGATTGACATGCGATGTGACGAGCGATGTGACTTCCGGCCGCACTTGATTCTAAATCGGAGTGGCCTCTCAAACATATCCCGGGCTCGGGCTCGCTAATTCCGAATTAACGAATTTTCCGTTGCGACGTAATTAAATCAAATTTAATTAAATAATTATGCCTAGCAAAATTACTATTCACGTCACTAGCGGATTAATTCTAAATTAACTCGTTCGCCCGAATTAAAATCCAATTTTAATTCCGCGTCGAAATCTAATTTCGTTTCATATATCAAATATATTATTTTATCGATTAATTCCAAATTAATCGTTCTCTCTCTTTAATTAATATTTTATCCCAGATAAAATATCTCCGTAATTAATCCTAGATTAATTTTCTCTCTCTCTAATTAATCCCAGATTAATTATGTTCGAGTCATACATCATCGGTGAATCTTCGGAAGCGACCCATGAGATCCCCGGATATGTTGGCAGTAAACCGGTCTTCAGACTATCCGAACACGTACGTACCTAGTACTACGTTTTTACTGATTTACAAGACATGGTTGGCTCTAGCAAAGCACCGTGCCTACCCAATTCTCCAGAAATATTCTTAAAGGAATATGTAATCTATATCAGGCGTAGTATACGTAGTATTATGTATTGCGATCCAGTATCAGATGTCACGTGCTAGGCCTGGGGCTGGAATTGTGTCTGCCCCGTGCGAAGCACATATCGGATCTCTGGTAACTAGTCTCTATAATCGGATAATCATGACCTAGTCATATTATCCCGATGACTGCAGTACTAAAGAGTACTAGTTCTGTATCATACGTGACCATCATCTCCACTATGACAGGAGTGATACATCCATCTTGACATCACACCCAATACACTACGATTCTCAATACACCCAGAAGAGGCGTACACAGAACCGGTTAAAGCCCTGGACGACCAAAACCAAAGTATATTGATTGTCGCAAGTATTAGCGGTATAAGTCTCAGGTTAAGACCAAATACACCTACCCTGATTCAGACTTCCATAGACACATAGTCATACTACCAATGGAATTCCGAGGGGTCTATCCAGAGCGAAGCTGTTTCCGTACCATCGGTAAAAAAAACCTCCTATTACACTTGCTTGAGTATCCAATACTCAAATATATGAGAACTATGTCGTTATGCTCCCATAACACGCACAAGTGCAATACTAGTCTATTCTGTATTATCGATGTCCAATCTCGATAATACTACGACTATGGATGTTTTAATGATTAAACCTTCATGGATTGATATTGTCTCATATCTTATCAATCCGGAACTAATCATATGGACTTTTATCATTTATGTATCTTGGTAATCCAATTACAAATGATAAAAGAGTAATTTCCTTTGTCACATAGTTAATTTGTACAACAGCACCATGTTCTGTACAAATAGTGATGCTATGGGTCATAATTGTGCAACAGTATATCCTTAAATAAAGTTTCTGGTCAAGATTTACTAACACGGGTCGGTTAGTAAAATCCACTAAGACCAATACATGTCGTATATCGTGACTTGGTCTGATGATTTATCCCAATGAACCATGAGTCTTGGGAGACTCGTATAGACATGTAGGTGTTTATTTGATAAGACACTGAATGACTCACTGAATATTTCCTAATAGATTGTACACCAATGTCAATAGGAATCTTCACGAGTTGAGCGAGCATAGTGGGCTTTTGACTTGAGATACCACAATGGGATATATGAGTTAACCTCCATATTTTGATGGCAGTCACGTCACCGATCTATTCATGATCAGACCTCCGCCTGTTCTTTGGGCGTGGACTGATGCTCATGGTATACAGTGCGTATCAAGAGAGGATCCGCCAATCTTTTGTACATGGCATAGGCATCCTACACGTGTTTACGATCTAGTAAATCCATGGTCATGGTATAACTTGGAAAATCAGTTCCAAGTGTTATTTAGAGATCGTAAATTGAAAGTCGACTATATTATACCGAATGAGTTTGACGTTTTTATCTATACCCCAGGTATAATATGGATAGCCTGTGACAGAGGGATTATACGTATGCAATGACCTCGGCTTGCATAGTTTAGCGAGATTATCTGTGGTCATCATAATTCATGAGTGCGTGAATTATGGACACGAAATTGGATTTCGTGACGGATAAACCTAAGCTTAGAGAGTCCCACAATATGAAGTGTACTCGTTGAGCACTTGGGCAACGCGATATGAATAATACAGATTATTCATAATACTTCACCAGATTAAATGAGTTAATTCGAATCGTTTAATCGGTTAAACAAAAACACATTCATAGAGGGATTTTTGGCCAATCGTAATTGTTGTGTATTTGTATTTGATACATAATACGATTAGATACACATTAATTATTCGTCAAATGAGATTTTGACACATGTCATAAATATATGTATTTTTATTTAAATAAAAATACATATATAATAATTTTATTAATTAATTATTTTGATATTTAATTGTTAAATATTTAAATGATTAATTAATAAACTTTTTTCGAAATGTTATGAATTTTGTCCAATTATTATTGGTTCACATGGCATGACTTTATTAAAGTAAATGTGTGAAAATTTGATTTGTCAACAAAATGTTTACTTTAATTAATTATTTTTTATTGGCCAAATTACCAATTTGACCCTCCAAAGTCGGTCTCTTCCTTTTTAAAATAAAAATTTTGTTTTTTCTCTCATTTGGAACCACCAAAGCTGAAACTCCTAAATAAAAATGGGTTTGGAAAATTGTTTGATAAATCCATGGAAAAGTGAAGAAAAATCAAGGAAATGGCTTAAGGAAAAATGGAGTACTAAAGGTAATCTTCAAAACTCTTTAAGCTTGAAATTAGTTCCTTGTTTCTTGATTTCTTAGAATATTGATAGGGTTTCTTTGCTTGTAAAATTTGGGGCTTTTGGTTGTGGTGGATGGAGATGGAAGTATAGTGCATGTGTGAAGTGATTTTGGATGCTATTATCGTAATAAGTTTCCAATTTATTCATTTGATGACAAGTTGCTATTCTAGAGTGTTATGACCACTCTTGTGACACCTATAATTGTTCTTGGGTAATCATTTGTGGTGACTTGAGTTGGTGTTTTGATTAATTGATTTAATCTTGAAAAATTGGATTTAAAGCATGAAAAATCATTATTTTGGTTCTGGGTCAGATCAGTGCAAAATGAAATTTTGTGATGAAAATAATGTGTTATTAATGTATTTAATGTCTTTTTGGAGTTGGAACAATTGCCGGAAAGTGTTTCGGAGTTGAAATAAGCGAAAACGGCCAAAAATGACATTACCAGGTGACTTTTGAGCCAACCGGGTGACGGCTATCCAAACAGTGAGTTCATGGCTGTCCAAACAGTGAGTTCATCACTGTTCAAGCAGCCCATGAACTGTCCTAACACTATTGGGGCTGACCTGGGTAGTCCCCATAAGTGTTGGGTAGTCGGTTCGGTCAAAAACGCATTTTATGCCATTTTTTGGAAAAATATTTTTCGTAAAAGTTTTACGATGTTTCATACATATTTTTGTCGCTATTTGATATCGAATAAATATGTTTAGGTGAAATATGAATAAATATTCATATAAAATATTGAATAATTAATTTTGTAATTTGAAAAAGTTTTAAATTACGATTTCGCCCGAATCGCGCTTCCGCTGCGCCCATCGCCCAAAACCACAACAAAAATGGTCAGAGCAAGTCTGATGCTTCATCCATTACATTATTAATGCTTGATATTAGATATTTAATCCAATTTTAATGTTCTCACATGCATATAATCTTTATAAGTTTCTTTACTTTTTGGTTTTACGCTAACGGAAATTTAATGGTTAAATTGAGTTATGTTTTCTATAGGTAGAATTGAATTTTTTAGAAAATTATTTAGATTAAAATTCTGCATTAGATGTAGTGTATAGCTTCCTGCGAAAAATCCCGCTTAAATTAAGGCTGTAAAGTGATGTGTATTGGATACATGTTTCTTCGTCCGTCTTGTCAGTACGGTTTATGGATATCTTTCTATAACTGCATCTGAGATCGTGCCAAAGCTGTGAGGGTGTAGGTTATGGGATTTTATCCATGCCGGTTCTATATTGATACTGGACAAATTCAAGTGAAAGTGGAAATCCTAAACGTGCCAAAGCTGTCAGGACTATATCGGTAGTTGAGCTTTTGTCATTGATAAGTGAAGCCTTGATACGCCTCCTTATGAACGTGCCAAAGCTGTCATAACAGAAAATGGTCAGGACCAAAACTAGGAGTCACTGGTGAGTGATTAACAATGGGTTGTCTACCTAATGAATATACGTAGGCGAGATCGTGCCAAAACTGTGAGTCAAAATATATTCATGGGATCCTACTCTCAATATGGAATTCAATTTAGTTATCAAATTCCCGGTGTTCATTGGGGATTACGGTATTACGAAAAGTTGTGGAAATAATGCTGGGTTAAAAATCCATAACTAAGACAGTGCGTAATTTTATGGAAATTCTGCTTCGTTTTCTTATTATTCTATATGTTTATAGAATTATTCTTCTAATCCTGCATGCTTATTACTTGAATAGGTTTTCTGACTTTACTTATGGTTGCGTAATTCTAGAATAGATTCTAGAAAGATAGTAGACTTAGATATTATTAGATTAGTTCAAACCATGGGGAACTGTTGTTCCGATTTTCTTGAAAATCAAGATGGTTTGTGACTTAGTTACTAAGTCACGTTTAATAATCTAAATAGATATATGTTTTGGATATAATTATCTAGCAAGAATATTTTCTTATGCAGTAAGAATTGACACAAATTAGTTCATGTCTCGAGATTCTTGACTGGCATTAAGAAAACCCCATTAGTATTTGTTTATCTTATAATGACGTTTCTTGGCTTTAGTGACTTTTAGAAGTCACGGTTTTGACACTGTCTGCTAATCAATCATTTGCAATTGTTGTGAATAATTGAACGCAAATTATAAAGCTAAAGAAAGGAGATGTGTATAGTTGTGTATAGAGAATATAGATTCTCACAATACGACAACTGTAGGTATTGGATATCAGATCTCCCGTCTAGTTAATTAAAATAATGTTTAATGATTATTTAGATATTTGATATCAGAACTTGTGACTATTGGATAGTTACTTGTTCTATATAAACAGTTGTTACAATATTTTAATATGACTAGTAGTGTCATTAATGAAAATAAACATTAAGAAAAATATTCGGTAAAATAAATAACTTAGAACTGGGCTTTATGAGATTTTATCATATAAGCATTAGATGCTTTATCCATATGGTAAGGATGGTCTGATACGAGTTCACACCACATATCCTTGTCCATTTAATGAATTTTTTATTTAGGATATGATTAATCACATTTAACCAATTATCATTATTGGACCACAAGATTTTTTAGACTAATACATTGGATGTATGTAGTTTAATGAATTAGAATTGCCTGATAGTTTTCTTTCTTTACTCCATAACTTAGTTGATGAATTGTCATTACTTAGTTACGTATTTCTAATAGAAAATATATTGAACATCTTGAATTGTTCGAGAACTTTCAATATGTTTTTGATGAAACGAGGATAAAATATTTTGAATAGTTCAAATATATTCTATTCGAAGCATTGAAAACTATAAAATTCATCGTCAGTCTTTGAATTGTTCAAAGATGTTTGATATGATCAAACACATGAATTTAAGGCAATTAGTTCTAAGTTTATTTAATGAATTTGATTCTTACTCAATATTAAACTTCCACGATTCCATTTTGATGGAATTGGTCAATGAGAGTAATTGAATCTTATATGATTTGATTCGTTGATATTGAGTGTTACCGAATTAGTTTCAATACTCTTGGGGTTATGCTCCAGTAACACTTATTCATCTCTTTAGTTAAGGTTCCATTCGTTCCTACAGTTACATATATGATATGTATAGTAGAAAGTTCGAATCTTGAAAAGTTTGAGATTTGAATCTTTCTTTTGTATAATTGTTATATAATTGAAAGTACTTGCGCCTCGGAGGTACAAGTAAGGTTTACATTTATTCTATTTAAGAATATAGTATTCTATTTGATAGAATATATATTTTCTACGATCCCCGAGTAATTAAATTGTTTTGTTACTTGGGGTTAACATTGAATGTTGACGATTGCAGAGAAGACTTGACTTATTGAAGTCAAATGTGAGAATGATAAATTGTAATAGAACTACATAATTAATAAGATGAAATGACCCTTAGTAACTTCTATATAAGTCCAATATGATGTCAGAATCATTTACAAAGTACGTATTTGATACTTAATAATTCTATTGTTTTCTTATCGAAGAAAATATCATGTACTTATAATGGGAGCGATATTTGATATCGATTTCGGAAGTTAGCATTGAACAATAGATCTAAAAATTTTCGTAGCTTACTACGATCAAGTTTTGAACTTGATTAAGCTTTTCGTTATGAATTGTTCATAAATCGAGCAAATTGTTTGCGCAGCAAAAGCAAAGTGAGCTGATAAAGGTTTGACCTTTATAGTATGACAATGAGAAAGGTTATCCTCCGCAGTCTATTGTAGATTCTAAGAATACTTGTCTCTAGTCGCACTAATTGAACATTTAACGATATGTTGGTTAATGTTGATATCAAACTATGTATTTTGGCTAAAGAATGCAAAGTGGCGTTCTTTAGTGATTTCTTCGAATGAGAGATCCGTCATGATTTCTTGGTTTGAAGAGTTCATTCTAGAATGGCCCTAGAGTTTGTATTCTTCCAAAATCACAGTTTGATATATTAGCTTATAGAGCCTATTGTAGACTCATATAAGCTTTCTGAAAATCTATGTTTTCTAATTTTGATACAGTCAGATTGTCTGATTTTATCAAAGTATAGAGAATACATATTTGATAGTAGGGTTAGTGGGAGCGTACAAATTTATTTCTAGTGTCATATATCCTAATGACATTATCATTATTAAAGTAATAATGAGATGTTAGTGAAGTAAAACGTTTACTTTAAGTCTTCGTTTCTCCGTGAAAGCAGTGAGAGTAGTCTCTGTTATATTTGATATAAAGTTTTATATATAATATAAAACTAAAAGACTTTTGAGATATTCCCATTAGTCGCGTTTTAGATATGATCTAATCAAGGACACGGTAGACTTCTGTATGATAGTTAGTATAACTATTTGTTGACATTACATGTCTTTTATATATATATATTCATTTTTCGTAAAAAATGATTCCTTTGTCGAAAGAAAGATTGATTGGAATGTCTAGTCAATCTTATGTATCATAGGATGATGACGTAATGAATACTATGTTATGTGCGATTAATGATATCAATTTAATCGTAATTGTTACGGGTTATTTTGATATGATGGATCTTGAAACATGTTCTTTGTGATCTTTAACATATTAAGAATTGTTGGATAATTATGACCCATAACATCACTATTTGTACAGATCATGGTGTTGTTGTACAAATTAACTATGTGACAAAGGAAATTGCCCTTTTTATCATTTGTAATTAGATTACCTAGATGTATAAATGATAGAAGGTCCATATGATTAGTTCCGGATTGAGATGATATGAGACAATATCAATCCATGAAGGTTTAATCATTAAATATCCCTATCATTGTAGGTAAAAATCTAGGTCCCAAGATCAAACAAGACATGAAAATCATGCATGAATACACCAACGAAGATAGCAGAATACTTACATTGATTGGTTGAGTCGAATCGAAGACGAATGAAGCCAAAAAACGCACTGCCATGGACGCCCACTGCATGTAGTCCACTGCCTTCTGTCTTCTGTTTTTGAGCTGCGAAATGGAGCTCCTAACTGGTCGGACGGATCCCGGCTCATGGTCGAACCTCCCTACCACCTTCGCAAGACTTGTAAGTGTGCTAGCACTTGAATTTTCACCATGAAAACCCACTCTTGCTCCCTATTGTTCACGCCCACTGGTTCCAAACCAGTGAAGAAAATGGCTTTGTGCGTGAGAGAGTTGAGAGAGATGAGAGATAAAATGTTTATTGACTTAATAAAATGTAAAGCAAAATTGATTATATATTTTCCAAGAATAAAATAATCAATTTTTCATTTAACTTTATCAATAAAATCAAATAAATATTGGCCAAACCCAAAAAGTTTTTCCCTCCAAAATGCTTTTTCACTTTATGTCAAGTCCATCATTATTCATATCACCTTTATTAAGTTGACATGAATTCAAGTCACATCACTCAAATTGACAAGTGATTTGACGTTTGATGCGACGATTGATTTGACGCTTGATGCGACTTGCGTCGCCGCACTCGAATTCAAAATACGAATGCGCTCGCAATCACAACCCGGGCTCGGGTTCGTTAATTCCAAATTAACGATTTTTCCGTCGCGTCGTAATTAAATGATTACGCCTAGCGAATTCATTATTCACGTCGCTAACAATTTATTCTAAATTAATTCGTTCGCCCGAATTAAAATCTAATTTTAATTCCGCGTCGAAATCTAATTTCGTTTAATATATCGAATATATTAATTTACCGATTAATTCCAAATTAATCGTTATCTCTCTCTAGACGATATTTTATCCTAGATAAAATATCTCCGTAATTAATCCTAGATTAATTTTCTCTCTCTTCTATATAATCCCAGATTATTCAAGAGTGCGAGTTGTGCGTCATCGGTGGATTATCGGGAAGTGACCCATGAGATCCCCGGATAAGTTGGCAGTAAATACGGTCGTCGGAGTATCCGAATCACGTACGTACAAGTACTACTTCTAACTTTCTACCGATTTACGAGACAAGGTCGACTCCTAGCAAAGCACCAAGTCTTCCCAATTCTCCGGACATATCCATTAAGAATATCAAAGATCTGTTATCAAGTGTAGTATACGATTGTATGTGTGCATCGGCCCAGTATCGGATAGTCACGTGCTAGGGCTGGGGCTGGATAAGTGTCTGCCCCGTCCGAAGCACATATCGGATGTCTGGTAACATAGTCTCTATAATCGGATAGTTATGACCTGGTCACAATATCCCGATTGGTTGCGCAACACTCAAGAGCACTAGTACCGTATCCTGCGACATCATCTCCATAATGACTGAAGTGACACTTCCGTCTCGACATCACACCTAATACACTACGACTCTCTGATAACCCAAAAGTGGTGTACGCAGAACCGGTTAAAGCGTGTACCACCAAGACCAAAGTTATCGATTATCGTAAGTATTAGCGATGTAGTCTCAAGTTAAGACTATACACACCTACCTTGATTTCGGCCTCCCATAGACACATAGTCATAATAACAATGGGATTCGAGGGGTCTATCCAGAGCGAAGCTGTTTCCCGTACCATCGGTGAAAAACGACCTCCTATCGCACTTGCATAAGTATCCAATACTTATATATATGAGAACTATGTCGTTGTGCCCTCACAAAGCACACAGTGCAATACTAGCCTATTCCGCATTATCGATGTCCAGTCTCGATAATACTACGGCTAGGGATATTTAATGATTAATCCTTCGGGGACTGATACTGTCTCATATCATTCTCAGTCCAGGAACTAATCATATGGACCTCTCTTCATTTATATATTTATGGTGATCTAATCACAAATGATGAGAGTGCAATTTCCTTGTCACATAGTCAATTTGCTACAACAACACAATGATCTGTGCAAATAGTGACGCTATGGGTCATTTTGTCCAACAATCTCCCACTTGGCACATAGCCAGTCACTCAAGTGTCCTACACTCGAACTATGTACGGTTCGCTCAAATTGCTGAAGAAAGATTTTCGTCAGCAGATTTGTTTGATTATCGTTTGACGCGATTTATACGATCATCACATCGCCACGATGTATGATCCGAACGAATCAGATGATATAGAAGTATATATCTGGATCGTCGATGAGACCTTTAATTCCTTAGCCTGTGCTGACGCCTAGCTCAGCTGCTAAAATAACTATATCTAATCTAATTAGATTTATTTTCGATCCAAATGGCTTCTATTGCTGCCTCAGCTGCAGCAATAATCCGCATTTGTTTGTTATTCGGCAACAGTTATCTTGCTCGGAATATTTCCAGCTCACTGTCCCAGTGTTCAAACTTTATAGTACCGTAGTATTTAATCGTTTGGAAACTTGTAGCAGTGATCCCAGTCACTTCAAGTTCTCTTTCTCCATAGTTAAGACAACATCTTTAGTTCTATTAGATACTAACAGATGTTCTTAATCTTCAATCCAGTGACTATCACTTGGATTGACCTGATCGTGACTCCATATGCTCGAAGCGTATGAGACACCCTATCAAGTACATTTTAAATGTACAATTTCCAGAGAGTGTTAACCAACTCCAAATCTATCCCAGTAGATCTTTATTCCTTGAATAAAGGTTGTTACTCCCCAGAATTCTACGGAGAATTTCTATTGAAAGAATATCTATGAAGCCAAGCTTTCACCAATTGTTTTATGGGAATTTAACTGTCAATGCGCTCTCCCACTAACCTCCTTATATACACAAGAATTATTTCGTTTTGAGTCAAATCATAAACCATTATGATTATTTCAAAACGTCAGTTCCAAGAACCTTATGCTTGCTTCAATCCAAACATGGATCGAGTAACCCGCAAACCTTGTTTGTCGTTTTACAAAATCGTCAGGATGTTGTAAACATCCTCCAAAAGGTTTCCTTTTCAGGAAAGCGATTTTGATCTATAACTGACACATTTCATAAATGAAATACGCAGTTATCTACAAGCATCTTCAAAATGGATTTACCATGGCAACAGGTAAAAGGTCGAACCGTTATTAACACAATGTTGATAACGATACCTTTCCGTCAAATGCCCAGCTTTGTACGTTGGTATGTTGCCTTCCATGTATGTCTTCCTTGAAGACGTTTAATGTACCAATAGGCACAATGCCTTGTGGTACAACAACTAGTATTCAAAAATAGTTGTTATACATGGAATCCATTTCGGACTCATGGCACTTTGCCATAATAGGGAGTCGATACCTCGTATCACTTCCTCAAAAAGTAGTCGGATGGTATACCTTCATAAGATTGACATCTTTATTAGGTTAGATCAGAAACCCATACCCTAGGTTGTTTTCTGAATCTTTCCGATCTACTCAGTTCTTGTGTATTCGAAGATTAATGGTACAGATTCATTATTGATGAACTGTTTGTGTTCCATTAAGGACTTCGTGCCTTGAACAGTATTACTCCGATTTTCATCGAGTATCACTATCCTCCCACTGACCACTGCATATCGGTATTCCTCTCAGGAAAACCGCTTGGTGAGCAACAATTACATTGTTCTCATGTGAGCTTTATAAGTACTATACTTATGGTTTCCCTTAGGATAACTATATTGGCACTTATCCAATTTGGGTTCTTAGTTTGGTATCATCCAAACGTTATGCCTGGCATACCCAATTATTAGGAATGAGAAACCCCGTTTCTTTCCTGTTCATATCCTATATGATATCTGTCAAACAGATTTATATGGAACCTTATTCTAAATAAGTTTTGCACTGTTAATACATATCCTATTGAAGGAAACAGTAGCTCAGAGCGACTCGTAATAAACCTTATCATGTCCAACAAAATTCGGTTTTAGTTCGGACACATCGTCTAACTGACGTGTCTCGGGAGGAGTCCTCATATGAAAGAATACCGTACTCTTTCATATATGTCTGAAACTTACTACTTAAGTATTTTTCCAATACGGTCTTACCGTGGTGGAATAATACTATAGCCGATCTGCTTTTCTACTTCGTGTCGAAACTTCAAAAGGTTTACGATCGGTGTTCTTCAAAAGAAACACATAACCATACGCGATGCTACATCCGTCAAGGTCACGAAATATTCATGTTCACATCTAGTCTAGCTAGATATGGGCCCACAAACTTCACCATGAATAGGGCTAACAGATCGGTGGCCTTTAACTATTACCAAGTAAATAGTATTTTAGGTATTTTACCTAACAAACTAGATTCGCAGACCTTATTTGAATAGTCAATCAGTCCTAGTACCCACTCTTCAAAAGTGTGGATATACGAGTCTGGTTTAATTGTGTCCTAGACAACAATGCCACAAATAAGTCTCTATTGATCAAATCAATTTGAGCTATTTATTTGTCATTTTATATGTTTGAGATTTTATTTATATTCAAATAAATTCTGTTATTTACATCTAATGTATATATCTCAGAATCATCTTTATATAATAAAACACTTAGTGTTCTATAATAAAGGTTTTATCCGTAACGGATTAAACACTGATATAGAGATAATGTCTCTAGTCAAACTAGTTACATTATAACAGTTCCTAATTTAAGTACATACCCAAAGGGTAGTTCCTAAACTTAGATATCTACAGTCGAAACAGCGACTTTCGTCCCGTTTCCGATTTGCAGAGAAATCTCGGCTTGAAGTCAGTATCCAGCTCATAGCGGATTCTGAACATCAATACATATATTTTATGTACCACACTAAGTATTTAAAATCTAATTTCAATACTAGTAGTGAACATAACTTTGACAAATATTTTAAAGTAAGAGCCTCACCCTTTCTTTAATTCCTTCGTGTCTCCATATCCAAATGGTAGTCACTTTGGGATATGTCATTTATCTTTTCAATATTTCACAAACCTTTGGCCAAGCCTTGGGTTTCGGAATATCGAAACGATGTGCACCTTGTGCAACACGCCCAATTGCAAACTTTGACTTTTCACCTCTAGAATAGTCAAATCAATTCTCTAAGAATTATTAATTGCAATTTAATACTTTTAAATCTAAAATAGATTTATGATAAGTATATTAATTAAGCACTAAAGTCATCATCACATAAATCTTCCAAAGATTTTATGCTCTACTTATTTGCTTAATTATGGCCTAGATATAACAAGTTATTTTATCCAATAAAGTAACCTATTATGTATTCCCAATATGAAAATTAAATCATTTAAAACATTTAATTCAAGGATTATATATTTTAAACATTCAACTTTTCAATTCTTTCTTGATTTCAATAGTCCAACTATTTAATCAATTTTAATAAGGTACTATTTATTATAATGATTACAATAATCCAATTATTTAATCAACTATAATTTTAATATTGATTACTATAATCTAATTATAAAAACAACTATAATTTAATTCAATTATATTGATTACTATAATCCAATTATAAAATCAACTATATATTGAATGAGTTTGTATATAGTCCAACTATATATATTTTAAAACAACATAAAATATTAGTCCAACTAATACTTTTAATTAATATGACGAGTAATATTTGTTTGAGCGCGTATGGCGAGTAATTGAACGAATGTTGCAAATTCAATACTTGCTCCCACTATTTTTCGTCGAGCCTCTAACCCTCTGTCGAGTACTCGGGAAACCGTGTTTCCTAGTGGGCTAGGATCCCGTTAAATATCACACAATCTTGACTTTGGCCAACAAATTGTATGATAATTAACTAGGTAGATCTCGAAGATCAATTGGATCTCATCCAACTCCTAGATCCAGTAGGTGGACATCCAAGTCCCAAACATATATCTTATATATGCCTATACATCGAATGTATACCCTAACCTTTTTCCTCTGAATCAACTAGGCCTTGGCTTTGGCACAACAAACCTAGTGATCCCAGTCAAGCGCGGACCCATTGACATGGAAGCTTCGTAATCAATGTCAATGGACAAGAAGTGGTCTTGACTTTGGCCAACAAACCACAACTTGGACACGACACCGATATGGAACAAAGCCTCGTAATTCAAGCACATCTTTGACGGACAAGGGCTTGACTTTGGCCAACAACCCCTGTCAATCTCGGATCTTGAGCAAGAATCACTCAATGGAAGGAAAATAAACGCATGATATTTAACGAGGGTTTTTCGCGTGCAAATTGGCTTCCAATTTAATTATCTTTGTTAAGGTCTCATCATCATACACCCTAAACATGCATTCTAAATACATAATAAAGCGAGTATGAAAATAAATAATAATGATATGCGGATGGATACTTAACACATTGATCCTAGATCAAATCTCTCCCTTTCTCACTCAAGCTAGCACTAGTATTACTTCTACCCGTTACACTACAATTCTAAAGAAACCTCATATACATAGAGGGGAATAGGTGAGAAGAGAATACAAAGAGAACAGAGGTGATAAGGCTGGACACGCAGGTCCAATTTAATAAATCGAATTTATTACAACAATTTCTAAAATTGCCCACCCGACTAATATCCATCCGATATACATTATTCATTCAACACAACCATGTATTCACACACATAAGCATGCTATCAATCAATCAATCAAATTAATTAATCTGATAATTAAGTGATCATCCAATGTTCAAACAACGATTTGATTTTGTTCGAGTCAAACTCATTTTGCGAATAAGTACTTAAAGTACGAATTCATGAATTAAATTAAACTACATCATTAAATCTAATTTAACATGTATTTAATACTAATTCACTATTCAATTCCAAATTAAATATACTTTTATTTAATAAACCTTTTACGATTTAAATTCCAAATATAATCGTAACGCGTCTCAAAGACCGATTAATATCCAATATTAATTTAATTAAAGTCCAATGGGCTTTTAATTAATTTCTTCAAGGCGTGGACTTTTGGTCAACTCGGGTCAAATCCGCAACCAAAGTCCAATCCGGGATTTACCCCATAAGCCTTTAAATTAATTTTGGCCCATTAGGCCCAATTAAACATTAAAGGTTCATTAAGTCGTATTTGGGCTTTATGGTTAAGGTTTTGGGCCCAATTGGATCCAATCCATTTGCCTAAACCCAACTTGATAAAATCAAGCCCAATAGGCCCAAATACATCATTAAAGTCCAATTTCCAAAATTAGGCACAAATAATTAAATATACAAAATCCAATTTTATATTCAATTAAACTAAAGTGTATTACATGATTAATCAACTAAATTAATATTTCTAAAACACCATATTAGTCCAATTAATCATGCTTAATTCATTTTTATATGTCCAACACACAAATTGAAAAATCAAACCCATTTACATGCTACAAAGCTCTCGGCCAAGGAGGGATTTTGTGTCCGATTTGGTTTCAATCCAATCGAACCCATAATCGACATCAAATCACCATCCAATTTGATTTCATACACATCCAATGTCACAAAATCAAAATTACCAAGACATTAGGGCATTATACCTATTCGGCCAAGGTGATTAATTTAGGGATTTTTATCCAATTCAAAATTAAATCCAATTCAATCTCAAATCAACATCATCCTACATCATTATAACTCATCCAATGAATTAAAATGAAAAAATCCAAGATTTCCAAATATCCATCACATTCGGCCAACATAAGATTTTGGGGTTTTTTGTCCAATTCAAAGTACTATCCAATTGACCTCAAATTAACATCAAACATTATGATTCCAATTCATCTAATGAATCAAAAAACAAAATTTCCAAGAACCCAAAATCAATATAGCATTCGGCCAACATCACAAATTTGGGCAAACTTTATCCAATCACATTTTGTTGAAATTGATCAAATCAATCTTCAATTAAAGATCATTTAAACATGCTCAATTAATCAATTTAACCAAATCATGCTCAAAATCAAAATACCCAATAATACATTCATATTCGGCCAAGATGAAAAATTTGGGGAAAATAATTCCAAATCATTTTTCAACAAATTGGTCCAACCAAAATGAAATTAAACATGTTATAAGCATACTTAAACAACCAATTTATTCAAATCATGCTCAACAAACATTTACCCAAATTTTAAGCCCTAAAATTTCATGCTTGAACCTATAGCTCTTGATGCCATTGTAGGTAAAAATCTAGGTCCCAAGATCAAACAAGACATGAAAATCATGCATGAATACACCAACAAAGATAGCGGAATACTTACATTGGTTGGTTGAGTCGAATCGAAGACGAATGAAGCCAAAAAACGCACTGCCATGGACGCCCACTGCATGCAGTCCACTGCCTTTTGTCTTCTATTTTTGAGCTGCGAAATGGAGCTCCTAACTTCGTCGGACGGATCCCGGCTCATGGTCGAACCTCCCTACCACCTTCGCAAGACTTGTAAGTGTGCTAGCACTTGAATTTTCACCATGAAAACCCACTCTTGCTTCCCTATTGTTCACGCCCAAACTGGTTCAAAACCAGTGAAGAAAATGGCTTTGTGCGTGAGAGAGATGAGAGAGATGAGAGATAAAATGTGTTATTGACTTAATAAAATGTAAAGCAAAATTGATTATATATTTTCCAAGAATAAAATAATCAATTTTTCATTTAACTTTATCAAATAAAATCAAATAAATATTGGAGCCAAAACCAAAAAGTTTTTCCCTCCAAAATGCTTTTTCACTTTATGTCAAGTCCATCATTATTCATATCACCTTTATTAAAGTGACATGATGTCAAGTCACATCACTCAAAGTGACAAGTGATTTGACGTTTGATGCGACCGATTGATTTGACGCTTGATGCGACTTGCATCGCCGCACTCGAATTCGAAATACGAATGCGCTCGCAATCACACCCGGGCTCGGGTTCGTTAATTCCAAATTAACGATTTTTCCGTCGCGTCGTAATTAAATGATTACGCCTAGCGAATTCATTATTCACGTCGCTAACAAATTTATTCTAAATTAATTCGTTCGCCCGAATTAAAATCTAATTTTAATTCCGCGTCGAAATCTAATTTCGTTTAATATATCGAATATATTAATTTACCGATTAATTCCAAATTAATCGTTATCTCTCTCTAGACGATATTTTATCCTAGATAAAATATCTCCGTAATTAATCCTAGATTAATTTTCTCTCTCTTCTATATATCCCAGATTATTCAAGAGTGCGAGTTGTGCGTCATCGGTGGATTATTGGGAAGCGACCCATGAGATCCCCGGATAAGTTGGCAGTAAATATGGTCGTCGGAGTATACGAATCACGTACGTACTGACCGGCGTAAACACACACGTATAACGCAAGCGTACGTATCGTTCAAGTAGTATAAAAAGTATCGATCCCACAAGGACTTAAAATCTTTTTGTTATCAATTTATTGGGCCAAATGATTACCAGTATCTAACAAGTTGTTTGATTGATTTGGAATAGCGACGATTCTAAATTTAAAGACAAATAAAATTGCTTAAAAGTAAGTTTTAAGGAAATTCAATATTAAAAATTATCCAGGGTTGTGATTTATTTCAATTTTATTTAAAAGATGAAGTAGTTATCTTATAGTTGGGTAATATATCAATTTATTAACCTGGAACACTAACTTATGTAAAAGCCTCTTCCGATGGTCAATTACAAATATCTAGTTTAATTCAATTGAACCATATTCCTATGTCAATCAAATTATCTAGATTCATTAAGTCTAAGTTCCAATTATGGCTACCCCCGCCTAACAGGTATATTCCTATCCTGTAAGGAAATCTATTAAAAGGGTTATCTATCCTTAAAGAAGATCGTGGGCTATTGAGTCTAAGGTTTTAAACTTAAAATCCCTATGTCTAGTTCATTTTAAGTTTACTTAATCAATTTAATTAATGGCCAGTTAATTAAAAAGCTTTAAGATTAAGACTCAATAAATAAATCTTTAAATTACCCAAACTATAATCTAACCCTTATAAACCAGTTTAATTGAAATTCATCACAACCCTAGATAACTAATTTAGCTACGACACATAACTAGGGCTAAAAACTTAAAAGACTTAAAATAAAATTGCATAAAGTAAATGTAACAAAATAACTGCTGAAAGTGAAATAAAATAAAATTGCTAAGGTAAAAAGGAATTACTTCTACTTATACTAATTAGATTTCTCCCATAATATAATATAAATTTTGCAAAGTATTTTCATCCAGCCATATAGGCGGTATTTTGATTTAATTAATTTGAAAAACAACCAGCCATAAAGGCGGAATCATTTCAGAAATAACCAGCCATAAAGGCGGAACATCAAAATAACCAGCCATATAGGCGGAATGAAAATAAACCAGCCATAAAGGCGGAATTTAAATTTAAATTATACCGGCCATGAAGGCGGAACAGAAAATATACCAGCCATATAGGCGGAATTTAAGTTAAACCAGCCATATAGGCGGAATATAAATTTTATTAATCACCGACGAATCTGGCGGTATCCTGATTAAGTCCAATTTAGAATTTGAATATATTATAAATATGGGAGAATAATCTAAAAAGTAATAGTAAAAGAATTACCTTTTACCTTAACAAAAAAGGAAGTTACCTCCTCATAATGAGTAGTAAAAACTGTAAAATAAAGAAAGTAAATTATTATTATTACAGAACTTGGTTAAAAATTACAAAAACTAGATAAAAAGAACTTAGAGAGAGAGAAACTCCCTAATTACATAGGATTTGGGAGAGGAAATGGTACAACAAAAACTGAAATTTCGCGCTCTATTTATAGGCGTCTATAGGGGGTCCGCGTCGCGCCGCCCAAATTGCACTGGCGTCGCGACGCTGGGCACAGTACGACACGTGTCACGCGCTGGTTGGTCGGCTCAGAATCTTATCCGATGACGTGGCACTGTTCATGACGTCATTGCTTACGTCATGCTGACGTGTCAACTGTTCATGACGTCATTGCTTGCGTCATGCTGATGATGTGGAAGGCGACGTGGCGACACGTGGGGCGGCGGCCGTCGGACGAATGAGAGCTTGACACGTGGCGCGCTGTGATTGGCTGATGATGACGTGGCACGTTGACTCAGTTGACTTGCTGACGTGGCTGTTGATGTGGACGATGATGTGGCGACACGTGGCATGACACGTGAGGCGGTGGCCGTCCGAGCAATGAGATCTTGACACGTGGCACAGCGCACGTTAGCATCTCCGTTGTGATGGTGACACGTGGCAGGCGCATGTTAGCAAAGTCAAACTTTTCAACTTGTTGACCCGTTGACCACGGCGCATTTTAGCATCTCTGGTGCACGCTGGGAGTCGCGACGCCAAGGCATTGCGCGGCGCGACGCGCAGAAGATGGAATTTTTCCAGTTGACGCATTTTTGACTAGTTTTGTCCCAAATTGCTTCCAATGCTGTCCAAACTTTATTTATCTACAAAATAACAACAAAACACATCAAAACGTTCATAAAACTCGAGAAACAATACAAAACATTAGGTCAAATGAGTGGGAAATAGTGGTATAAATACCACTCATCACACCCCCAAACCTAACATTTTGCTAGTCCTCGAGCAAAACAGAAAATAAAATAACATAAAAATAAACTTTAACTAAGCCACTTTCGTAGGGATCACGATTGCATTTAGCGTATGCAACAAGCCTTTAAACCCCTAGGTGTCCCTAGTGGACGAGTGTAGTCTCGTGAGGGTTTACAGCAATGATACCCACAAACATTTTTACAAAAGTAAAAAGTTAATAAAAATAATGCACACAAAAGCAAAAAGACAAGCGAAAAGAAAAGAAAGTTAGTGACTAATCAGGTGAAAATTCTACTCCAAGTTACTAGTTGTTTTGTTTCTTTCTAAATTACCGAATAAGTAAATTCTCCGATTATTTTACCATTCTTCATATACACAGCTAACAAAATATTAATCAACTCATTTTTGCCCACAACATCATAAGTGCAGTTGATAAGAGAGTAATATTTTTGTCCTAAAGTTCTATCAGATTTCACACCTTTTTTGTAGCAATGGAATAATTTTCTGATTTTTCTGATTTTTTCTTTGATTTTTTCTCTATTTTTTATTTATATACAATACCTTCCGTCTATGTAGCGAGCTTTGGGTCGGCGGCTCCCAAACCAGTTGGCTTTAGGGCACCAGGTGTTAAAACACCCCTACGAACTTAATTACTCAGACTTCAGATATATATATTTTTGCAGCATCTTCGATCCATGTAACGAGCTTGGGTCAGTGACTCCCAAACCAGTTGGTTTTAGGGCACTAGGTGTTAAAACACCCTTACAGACTTAATAACTCGGATCTCGGACGTTTTTTTTTTTTTTTTTTTTTTTTTTTTTTTTTATTACTCCATCACTATTTAGAGATGCTTCCTCCAATTAAACTATAGCACACAGAATATTACAAACTTTTCAATTTTAGCTCATGACTGTATGTTCCATGTAAGTTCATAATACCTGTCAACTGAACATATGAAGATTCATTTTAGTCAGATTTATGGAGAATTCACAAATTAAATAATTCAAAAGGAAATAAACAAAAATTAACTTGTTTTGAAATAAATGGTTTGAGATACGTATCAGGAGTGAAAACTCCTTACTCAGCTACCTCTCACCAATTTCACCTTTTTAGTCAAAATAAAAATAAAAATGCAAAATATTTTTGTAATTTTTGAAAATTTTTCAATTTTTTTGTATTTTTCGAAAAATTTTGGACTAAAAATAAAAACAACATACAAACTAAAAACAAGGTACTAATCAACTAAATCCCTCCCCCAAACCTAAATGAGACATTGTCCTTAATGTCTTAAACAGTAAAAGGAGAGATAGAAGGTTGTACCTGGTTAGCTGAAATCTACAGGAAATTAAAGGTTAAGATCCAGATTAATTCGACGCCTCTTACCACGATCGTCCTCAGACCAATTTATCTTTGATAGGATAGGGTCAACTTGTGGTTCATAGGCTATGAGTTGGTCTATTAGATCTGGAGCAAGTCTGGCAGTGAAGAGGAGAGTTCTTTCATCGGTTTTGACACGAACCCATTTCTCCGAGCATCATCAAGAAACACACAAAGAAAATCATAAAATCCATCAACATTGAGTAGTCCACTGGTTTCTGGTGTATGTTCAGGTTCGCCCAAGATAGAACTATAAAAATTTCCTCCAATGTACCCAAGCCACCTGGCAAAGCAATAAAAGCATCAGCACGGTTAATCATTTCTACTAAACGTTCAGACATACCTGATACGATCAGTTCCTCTCCGTTTGATGAGCCAATAAGATTTGCCTCTGCCAAGGGTTTTGGGACGATTCCCAAAACGTGACTGCCTCCTTCCTGTACGGCTTTTGAAACGATCCCCATAAGTCCGAGATTGCCTCCGCCATATATCAAATGCATATTCCTTGCGGCTAAGACTCGACCCAATTCCCGTGCTGCTTCTATGTATTGTGGTTTAGTACCAACAGTACTACCACAAAACACACAGATATTTTCAACTCGTCTTCTTGAAGTGGCTTCCATTTTTTTTTTATGTATTTCTTTCTTTTTACTCTGGATGACTTCAAAGGTGCAATGATGAGTTGAATTTATAATACCTGAAAAGGGTGAGTAAAAATAGCACAAGTATCTTCCAAAGGACGATTAGTAGTAGCAAAATAGTAAATTAGATCATGATAGTCAACAAGATCTGGATCCTGTCGAAGAAAAAGTAAACAACAAAACAAATAATATTATTAAGAAAAGACAAATTAATAAAATATACAAAAATTTACGGCTTGATTAACGTCTATGCGTCAGGGACAAGCTTCCCATCCAATTTTCTTATAAATTGGCAACAGGGTCTTTTTTAGTCAGATTCCCAAGACTTAACTGTTGTCTTTCTTTTTGAAATTGTGTATGTAATCTGCGAACTTCTATGTGAACATATCCACTGGGATGCGTCTCAAGAGTCGAAGATATATCATCTAAAGACTCCTTACTCAAGCCATCCCTAATGAATTTAATTTTGTCTTCGCGATTATCAGACACCATTCCTAAAGAACGACAACGAGTATTGCAATTCCAACGTGCACATTTGTAACAAACACCCATTTTCTTAGCTCTTCGTTTCTTTGATAGGTGCTTCTTCCAAAACCAGGCAAGTGTGAAATAAAAGATTCAGAAGACTCACCTGCCAATCGGACTCGTGCTTCAATTACCCAACGAATGTCATTGGGAATACCATAGATTGTCAGTAAACTCATCCGTTCCAAGCGAGCTTTGTAGACTTTCATCAGAGATTTTTGAGAGGGAGAGAAGGAAATTGCTTGTGAAGATTTGAGAGAGCTTCGTCCATCTTGAAATGACTTAACTGCAAAAACTAAACACACAAAATTAAATCACACCAAATCACAATATATACAAAGATTGCATGGGTTGCCTCCCTGCGAGCGCTAAGTTTAATGTCGTCAGCTAGACGTGACTTCTTGAACGTTTATGCTGGATCAGAAAGTGTGACACTTTCTTTTTGTCGCTCAAATGATTCTCCCCAGTAGTGTTTGACACGCTGACT
>SKCR01054360.1:0-37892 GCA_019454045.1 Zanthoxylum bungeanum | reverse complement strand
CGTTCGGACACACCGTCACTTTGACGTGTTCCGGGTGGAGTCCTCATTTGAAAGAATACTATACTCTTTCAAGTATATAAGAAACTTATTGCTTAAGTATTTTCCATTACGGTCTTACCGTGACGGTATAATACTATAGCCGATCTGTTTGTCTATTTCGTGTCGAAACTCTAAAAGTTTCTGATTTGTGTTCTTCAAAAGAAACACATAACCATAACGTGATGCCACATCCGTTAAGGTCACGAAATATTCATGTTCACATCTAGCCTAGCTAGATATGGGCCCACTAACTTCACCATGAAAAGGGCTAACAGATCGGTGGCACTTACACTATTACCAAGTAAACAGTGTTTTGGGTACTTTACCTAACAAACTAGATTCGTAGACTTTATTTGAATAGTCAAATCAGTCCTAGTACCCACTCTTCAAAAGTGTGGATATACGAGTCTCGTTAAATTGTGTCCTAGACAACAATGCCACAAATAAGTCTCTATTGATCAAATCAATTTGAGCTATTTATTTGTCTTTTTATATGTTTGAGATTTTAATTATATTGGAAATATAAATTCTGTTATTTACATCTAATGTATTTATCTCAGTATCATCTTTATATAATAAAACACTTAGTGTTCTTGAATATAAAGGTTTATCCACAATGGATTAAACACTGATATAGAGATAATGTCTCTAGTCAAACTAGTTACATTATAACAGTTCCTAATTTAAGTACACACCCGAAGGGTAGTTCCTAAACTTAGGTATCTACGGTCGAAACAGCGACTTTCGTCCCGTTTCCGATTCGCAGAGAAATCTCGGCTTGAAGTCAGTATCCTGCTCAAAGTAGATTCTGAACATCAATACACATATTTTATGTACCACACTAAGTATTTAAAATCTAATTTCAATACTAGCTGTGAACATAACTAAGACAAACATTTTAAAAGTAAGAGCCTTGCCCTTTCTTTAATTCCTTCGTGTCTGCCATATCCAAATGGTAGTCACTTTGGGATATGTCAATTACCCTTTTCAATATTTCAGAAACCTTAGGCCAAGCCTTGGGTTTTTAGAATATCGAAACGATGTGCACCTCGTGCTACATGCCCAATTGCAAACTTTGACTTTATCTCCTCTAGAATAGTCAAATAATTCTACAAGAATTATAAATTGCAATTTTAATACTTCTTAAATCTAAAATTAGATTTATGACAAGTATATTAAATTAAGCACTAAAGTCATCATCACATAAATCTTCCAAAGATTTATGCTCTACTTATTTTGCTTAATTTTGGGCTTAAGGTATAATAAGTTATTTTATCAAATAAAGTAACCTATTATTTATTCCCAATTTGAAAATTAAATCATTTAAAATATTTCAATCCCAGATTATATTTTAAATATCCAACTTTTCAATTTTATCTTGATTACAATAGTCCAACTATTTAATCAACGATTAGTGGTACTATATATATTATAATGATTATAATAGTCCAACTTATAATCAAATATAATCCAAATGAATTAACCTCAATTACATTGATTACTATAATCCAATTATAAAATCAACTGTAAACTGAAATTAATTAATTCAAATATTGATTAAATAATCCAATTATATATAATCAAGTATAATACAGTCCAACTGTTTATTAAAACAACAATTTAAATATTAGTCCAACTAACATTTAATCTAATGACGAAATAATTTAAATGAGCGCGTATGGCGAGTAATTGAACGAGTATTGCAAATTCAATTCTTACCTCCCACTATTTTTCGTCGAGTCTCTAACCCTCTGTCGAGTACTCGGGAAACCGTGTTTCCTAGTGGGCTAGGATCCCGTTAAATATCACACAATCTTGACTTTGGCCAACAAATTGTATGATAATTAACTAGGTAGATCTCGAAGATCAATTGGATCTCATCCAACTCCTAGATCCAGTAGGTGGACATCCAAGTCCCAAACATATATCTTATATATGCCTATACATCGAATGTATACCCTAACCTTTTTCCTCTGAATCAACTAGGCCTTGGCTTTGGCACAACAAACCTAGTGATCCCAGTCAAGCGCGGACCCATTGACATGGAAGCTTCGTAATCAATGTCTATGGACAAGAAGTGGTCTTCACTTTGGCCAACAAACCACAACTTGGACACGACACCGATATGGAACAAAGCCTCGTGATTAAAACACATCTTTGACGGACAAGGGCTTGACTTTGGCCAACAACCCCTGCCAATCTCGGATCTTGAGTAAGAATCACTCAATGGAAGGAAAAACACTTGATATTTTATGAGGGTTTTTCGCGTGCAATTGGCTACCAATTTATTATCTTTATTAACGTCTCATCATCATACACCCTTAAACATGCATTCTAAACACATAATAAAGCGCATATGATAAAATAATAATGATATGCGGATGGATACTTTTCATTGATCCTAGATCAAATCTCTCACTTTCTCTCTCCCGCTAGCACAAATATTTCTTCTACCCGTTACACTACACTTCTAAAGAAACCTCATATACATAGAGGGGAATAGGTGAGAAGAGAATACAAAGAATAGGAGATAAGGCTGGACTCGCAGGTCCAATTAATAAATCAAATTTATTACAATTTCCAAAATCGCCCCACCCGACTAATATCCATCCGATATACATTATTCAAACATCACAACCATGTATTCATACAAGCATGTTATCAATCAATCTAATCCAATTAATTAATCTTGATAATTAGTGATCATCCAATGTTCAAACAAAGATTTGATTTTGTTCGAGTCAAACTCGTATTGCGAACACGTACTCAAAGTACGATTTCTCAAATAAAATTAAATTACATGATTAAATCCAATTAATACGTATTTAATTCTAATTCATTATTTAATTCCAAATTAAATATTACACTTTATAAAATAAACCTTTACGACTTAAATTCCAAATTTAATTGTTACGGGTCTCAAAGCCCGATTAATATCCAATATTAATTTAATTAAAGTCCAATGGGCTTTTAATTAATTTCTTGAGGCGTGGACTTTTGGTCAACTCGGGTCAAACCCGCAACCAAAGTCCAATCCGGGAGTTACCCCATAAGCCCATAAATTAATTTAGGCCCATTAGGCCCAATTAAACGTTAAAGGTTCATTAGTCGCATTTGGACCTTTTGGAAGCGGTTTTGGGCCTAATTGGATCCAACCAATTTTGGCCTAAACCAACTTTGTACAACAAAGTCCAATAAACCCAATAACAACTTTGAAAGCCAAATCCAATTTTAAGCCCAATAATTTAATTCCAAAAATTCCAAATTTTCCAATTAAATTACCTAAAGTGTATAGCATTATTAATTGCCCAAATCAAAGTTCCAAAACATCAAATTTGTCCAATTAATCATGCTTAACATCAATTAATCATGTCCAACATAATTAAATCAAAATCAAACCCAATTTAATGCTTCAAGTGTCTCGGCCAAAGAGGGAATTATGCCCAAATCAAATTCAATCCCATTGAACCAAATTAAACATAAATTCAACATCCCCAAATGATTTGCAAGTCATCCAATGAACAAAAAATCAAAAAACCAAGACAATTTTAGGGATCATATTTTCGGCCATCACAAGCAAATTGGGGAAAATTGTTCCAAACACTTTTTCATCAAATTGATCTAATCAATCATCAATTAAACAACATTCAAGCATTCTAAATCATCCAATTTCATTAAACATGCTCAAAATCAAGCTCGGTTTTGGGCCTTCTTGAACTGCAGTGGACTGCTAGGTTGGGGACTGGTTTGCCTCCTCCAGGTTCGGCCATTGATGAACACCATGGAAGCTTCAAGCTTCAAGCTTTCCAAGCTCACAAATTCGTTTCCCTATCACCATAATATAACCCATGTGTGTGCTAGCACTACTCATCTTCAATTTTGCTTCTCAAAATTTCGGTCTAACCAAAAGATTTAGAGAAGAAAATCGGCTTGAAGCCGTGAATGAGAGGAAGATGAAAAGAGAGGGAAAAGGAGAAGACCGTGAGTGGTGAGTGAGAGAGAGAAAATGATTTTTGTTTATATATTTATTTTATTTTCCAAAAACAAAAACAAATATATAATCATTTTTCATATATATCAAAAGTTAAAAAGCAAAAGTCTATTAATGCTTTTCATCATTTCTACTTTTTACTTTAAGTCACATCACATCACTTTAATAAAGTGACATGTTGTCAAGTCACATCACTCAAAGTGACAATTGATTTGACGCATGATGTGACTAACGATTTGACGCTTGATGTGACTTGCGTGCCGCGCTCGAATTTGAAATGCGAATGCGCTCGCAATCACTCTCGGGCTCGGGTTTGCTAATTCTAAATTAACGAATTTTCCGTCGCGTCGTAATTAAATGATTACGCCTAACGAAATCACTATTCACGTCGCTAACGAATTAATTCTAAATTAATTCGTTCGCCCGAATTAAAATCTAATTTTAATTCCGCGTCGAAATCCAATTTC
The DNA here is from genome assembly GCA_019454045.1 of Zanthoxylum bungeanum. Lineage (NCBI taxonomy): Eukaryota > Viridiplantae > Streptophyta > Magnoliopsida > Sapindales > Rutaceae > Zanthoxylum > Zanthoxylum bungeanum. Next base: position 33,395 of record SKCR01054360.1, on the reverse strand, counting down.
TTATAATATATCGAATATATTATTTTATCGATTAATTCCAAATTAATCGTTCTCTCTCTTTAATTAATATTTTATCCCAGATAAAATATCTCCGCAATTAATCCCAGATTAATTTTCTCTCTCTTCTAATTAATCCCAGATTAATTAAAGTGCGAGTTATACATCATCGGTGAATCTTCAGGAAGCGACCCATGAGATCTCCGGATATGTTGGCAGTAAATACGGTCGTCGGATTATCCGAACACGTAAGTACCTCGTACTACGTTTATACCGATTTACAAGACAAGGTTGGCTTCTAGCAAAGCGCCATGCCTACCCAATTCTCCAGAAATATTCTTACAGGAATATATAGATCTGTATCAAGCGTAGTATACCGTAGTATTGTGTATATCGGCCCAGTATCGGATAGTCACGTGCTAGGGCTGGGGCTGGATAAGTGTCTGCCCCGTCCGAAGCACATGTCGGATGTCTGGTAACTAGTCTCTATAATCGGATATGCATGACCTAGTCAGAACATCCCGATGGTTGCGCAACACTTAAGAGCACTAGTACCATATCCTGCGTGACATCATCTCCAATATGACTGAAGTGATACTTCCGTCTTGACATCACACCCAATACACTACGACTCTCTGATAAACCCAGAAGTGGTGTACGCAGAACCGGTTAAAGCCCTGTACCACCAAGACCAAAGTCTACCGATTATCGCAAGTATTAGCGATGCAAGTCTCAGGTTAAGACTATACACACCTACCTTGATTTCGGCCTCCCATAGACACATAGTCATAATACCAATGGGATTCCGAAGGGTCTATCCAGACCGAAGCTGTTTCCCGTACCATCGTGAAAAACACGACCTCCTATCGCACTTGCATAAGTATCCAATACTTATATATATGAGAACTATGCCGGTGTGCCCTCACAACGCACACAAGTGCAATACTAGCCTATTCTGCATTATCGATGTCCAGTCTCGATAATACTTCGGCTAGGGATATTTAATGATTAATCCTTCGGGGATTGATACTGTCTCATATCATCTCAATCCAGGAACTAATCATATGGACCTCTCTTCATTTATATATATCTATGGTGATTTAATCACAAATGATGAGAGTGCAATTTCCTTGTCACATAGTTAATTTGCTACAACAACACAATGATCTGTACAAATAGTGACGCTATGGGTCATTTTGTCCAACAGAAGAGGCATACACAGAAACTGGTTAAAGCCCTGGACGACCAAAACCAAAGTATATGGATTATCGTAAGTATTAGCGGTGCAAGTCTCAGGTTAAGACCAAATACACCTACCATGATATCAGACTTCCATAGACACATAGTCATACTACCAATGGAATTTCGAGGGGGTCTATCCAGAGCGAAGCTGTTTCCCGTACCATCGGTAAAACACAACCTCCTATTACACTTGCATGAGTATCTTATACCCAAATATATGAGAACTATGTCGTTTTGCCCTCACAACGCGCACAAGTGTAATACTACTCTTTTACGCATTTATCGATGTCCAATCTCGATAATACTCTAACTAGGGATACTCTATCGATGTCTCATATCATTCTCAATCCAGGAACAAATCATAAGGACCTCCTATCATTTATACATCTTGGTGATCTAATCACAAATGATAAGAGAGCAATCTCCTTTGTCACATAGTTAATTTGTACAACAACACCATGATCTGTACAAATAGTGACACTCTGGGTCATAATTGTCCAACCAATCAATGTTTAGAGATCATTGGCATGTCTAGGACACTAACAATGGTATCAGAGTGCCAATCTAAGCACGATTTGATTTTATGGTTCTTAACTTTAATTTTTGTATTTTTGCTTGGAGCATGATTTTTCCAAATTGATTGTTTGGTTGTGTTTAGATGATGATAAATTGGATTTGTGCATCTTTGGATTTGAGAAAAATTGATTGGATCAAAATTCCCCAATTCCTTTAGCATGGCCGAATGGTACCCTAGAAATGTTCATGGTGATTTTTTGAACTTGACAATTGGATATGTTAATTGGCATGAAATTTAATGTATTTAATTGGATTGAAATCAAATTGGATGTTAATTTCATGTATTGCCGGGAGCTTGAGCATGTTGGAATGTATTGATTTTGCCTCAATTTTGTGTTGGACATGAATTTGAGAATTAAAGTATGATTAATTTGATTAATTTATGATTTGGAAATATTAAAATAATCAATTAATTATGGTAATTACACTTTAATTAAATTAATGTGATATTTGGAAAATTATGTTAATAATAAATTAGTCTTTAAATTGGATTGAGCTAATTTGTTATATTTGGGCTAATAGGCTTGGTTGGGCCAAGTTTGGTTTTGGAAAATTGGATTGGATCCAATTGGGCCTAAAACCATTTCCATTAAGTCCAAATATGACTTTTGGGCTATTAAAAATTTAATTGGGCCTAAATTGATTTTTGGCAAAGGGTGATTCCTATTTGGGCCTTGGCATTTTGGGTTTGATCCATTATGGCCAAAGCCCATGCCTAAAGAATTAATTGAAAGCCCATTGGACTTTAATTGAATAGTATTGGATGCTAATTGGGCCTTTGAGACCCATTTAGATTGGATTTGGAATCCAAGTCTAAAAGGCACTATTATAAGTGTAATTATTTAATTTGGAATTAAATATGAATTAATATTGGATACAATTTAAATTGGATTTAAAATTGTAGTTCGATATAAATCAAGAATACGTACTTTGAGTATTTATTCATAAAAGAGTTGGACTCGCGCAAATCAAATTGTTGTATGAACATTGGATGGTCATTAATTCAAAGATTAATTAATTGGATTAGATTGATTGAACAACATGCTTTGTGTGAATAATTGGATGTATTTGTATGAATAATGTATATCAGATGGATATTAGTCGGGTGGGGCAATTTTGGAAATTGTTGTAATAAATTTGGAATTTATTAAATTGGACCTGCGTGTCCAGCCTATCATCTATTTACTCTTTGTATTTCTCTTCTCACCAATCCCCCCCAATGTAAATGAGGTTTCTTTAATGTATTATGTAATTGGGTAGAAGTATGTAAAGTGCTAGCGGAAGAGAGGAAAGTGAGAGATTTATTCTAGGAACAAATTGTGTTATATATCCATCCGCATATCATTATTAATTTATTCGTGCCTTATTATGCTTTTAGAATGCATGTTTAAGGGTGTATGATGAGACCTAATCAAAGATAATAAATTGGATGCCAATTTATGGAAAAACCATCACTTTAATATTAAGCGTTTTCCTTCCATTGAGTGGTTCTTTCTCAAGATCCAAGATTGGCTTAAATTTGTTGGCCAAAGTCAAGATCATTGTCCATAGCGGATGTGTTTGAACCACGAAGGCATTGTTATATATCGCATGTCTTGGGCAGTTGTGACTTGTTGGCCAAATTCAAGGTCACTTATTGTTCATCGACGAGGATTACGAAGCTTTCCCACTGTCAATGGGTCGCGCTTAACTGGAATCATTAAGCATGTTGAGCCAAAGCCAAGGCTTAGTTGATTCAGAGGAAAATGTTAGGAAATATATATTGGATATATATCTTGGATTTGGAGGTTCACCTACCAGATCTAGGAATTGGATGGGATCCAATTGATCTTAGAGATCTACCTAGTTAAGTTTCATACAGCTTGTTGGCATTATGTCAAGGTTGTGTGTTATTTAACGAGATCCTAGCCCACTAGGAAACTAGGTTTCCCGAGTACTCAACAGAGGGTTAGAGGCTCACTGAAAAATAGTGGGAGGCCAGTATTAGATTTGTAATTTCATTTAATACTTTCCAAATACGGGATTTTAAAATATTTTCGTCATTATATATTTATATTAGTTGGACTAATATTTTATTGTTTTTATTGAACAGTTGGACTGTACTCTTATAACTTTATTTATAGTTGATTATATAGTCGGACTATAGTAATCATTACATTTGATTGTACCCGATATCGTTGATTGGATAGTTGGACTATTACAATCAAGATGACTGGAAACATTAGCGTTAGAGACATCGTCATGGGCGATAATGTCTTTAACGGCGTGAATTTCCCAGATTGGGAGATGAATCTCAAGATAGTCCTGGGAGTCAAGAAGTTACTCTATGTCATAGAGAAACCACTCGGGCCTGAGCCCAGAGTTGAGAAAATAGTAGAGCATGAGCTTTGGAAGACACATCGTGATGATAACTTTAGTGCTCAATCTGTCATGCTTGCCGCAATGACTCCTCAATTTCGTCGTCAGAACAAAGGATTGGATCCTTATAGTATGATATTGAAATTAAGGACCTTCACAGATCTAACCTTAGATATTAGAAGTATGAATTGCAAAAGAACTCTATAGCTCGCGTATGTCAGAGGGTACATCTGTCGAGCTGTTGGGATGTATGCCATAGAGCTACATGTGATGTAAACGGTTTCATGCGTTTTGAAATAAAACGATGCATTATTCATTTATCAAATTGTTTGTTTATCTTTCACATATTATATATCTTCGTAAATACCGTAGATTACTTATGTACCTTCAGACTTAGTGTATGAGTGTCATACACCAGAGGATTTGAGTCTGAAGTTAGTAATCTTAAATAGTCCATAGAGAGCAAACAAACCAGGTACTTTGTTTGTGGTTTATCTATAGCTGCGGTCCATTTTATATTTGTATGTCGATCTTAATCCGGATCGTCCATGTAGAGACATGAGAATGAAGGCACCTTGTATGATGCGATCATATAGGACTGGACCCAGATAGAAATGACATTCTTATAATATCCGTTAAGCAAAGAAAGTCATTTCCATCTACTTGATGGTCATATATGGATTGATCTTAATCCTGAGTGTACTACGAACTTCTACATGGCAGGCTGTGTCCTTTGATTTACAAAGGTGAGGTTGGTGTAGCAATCCCAACCAATAGCTACGTACTTTGGGGGCACAGTTTGTTTTGTAGCTGGGAACGTTTTACATAGACATGGAGTTCACTCATTCTTGCGAGAAGTAGATGAGTATCTTTCTTAAGGGTTGATTCGGTACTTGAACGATTTGAGCGCTCAAGTCTTTCTATTACGAATAGAAAGATTAATATTCATAATAGTTATGAATAAATCGTTCATTGGAGAATCAATGGTACTTAAGGTAAAAATAATCAGAGGGGTATAACAGACATTATGACCCAACCCTAATTACGAGATACTCGTGAAGGATCAATTCGTATGCAATGACTATATCGGTGAACACCGACTTGGTTCGGCTTAATATTTCATCTTTGGCAACGAGAGTGCAACTTCGGATTTTTAGTGGAATAACCTAGAGTTAATAATTCAGAATATTTAATTAAGAGCTTAATTAATATTTTGAGATTATTGGAGCTCAGAACCGTAGGTCCATTTGGTCCCCATGCTAGCTTGATATACTTTAGTGGAGTTAATATAATTGGACAGTCCAATTATATACTCACAAAGAATAAATATTATTAATATGATTAATAATATTAAATACATCACACTTGAGACTATACATTAAAAGTTAATGTAAGGTATTAATAATTATATGATAATTATTAAAATTAGAACATTGAATTATATATGATATAATTTAATAAGGCTAAAATTTATTATGGAAACAAAAATCATCACCATGGTCGAATTCCTTATTGGATAAGGAATAGGATTTGTTTGTTTGGGAAACAAAATCAAATCAAAATTCATCACCATGGTCGAATTCCTCATTGGATAAGGATTATAATTTGTTTTTTTTGGGAAACAAAATCAAATCAAAACTCCTTAGCTTGGCCGAATTCCCTATTGCGTAAGGAATATGATTTGTTTGTTTTGGAAACAAAATCAAAGAAGAAATCCTTGTCCTGGGCGAAAACTTAGAGGGATTGGGAGTCTAGTGGTTGATTTGTTTTATGAAACAAATTACCCTAAGTATAAAAAGAAAATGATATTTTTCTTTTTAGAGACAAAAAAATTAGAAAACCCTAGCCTCCTTCTCTTCTTCATGCTCTCAAGAGTTGAGAAAGTTAATTGAAGAACCAAAAAATTATTTCGGTGTGTGATTTAATCTCTAAAACATTTAGGGATTAATTTGTGAGTGTAGCCCACACTACCCTCCGTGAGTAACGAGACATAGCTCGGAAGACCTTGTGGCATTGGAAAACCTTCTCTCCCTCTCACTAGCAAGTCACGGCAGTGAGGAAAAAATTTCCCCACTGTCGCGCGTATATCATACAATTTGGGGCTCAGTTTTGTTTGGTTTTTAATTCGTGTTTTGGGAAACACTTTTGGGGATTTTTAGGGCTAAGTTAGGATTTTTTTTGAGTAAAAAAAATTAGACCTAAAAGCCTACAGCAGATCACGCAAATTGTGGGCTGGTTTAGGTGCAGTTCACGAGTGTAACGGGTGCAAAATAGTCCGCTATTTCACTGCAGTTCAAGGGGCCGTTAGGGGACTGTTTCGGGGGCATTCCGGGGCTGAAATCTTGTGTAAAACAGAAGAAAAATTTCAGTATACCCACTGGTACCATTCAGTCAAAGGAAGGGCAAAGCAGAAAATTTTTTCAAGTTCGATCCGTGGGCCTAACCGCTTCCGCTGCGCGAGGGAAAGAGTTTCCTACAATTGGCATCAAGAGCGAGGTTGAAAAGTGCTCTTAACCCTTCAATTTTTCATTTAAAGTTTCTGTTTTTAATATATTTATATGAGTTATAAATATGATATGCATGTTTAGATGAGTGGGCACATTGTGATATTCATGTGATGAATGATTTGGTTATTTCATGTGATGAATGGATTTTGCATTGGTCGTAAATCTTTCTGGCTCTTATTTTTGTAGTTGGTTTTGGTTTTGGGATGTAAGACCATAAGGCCATTGTTTATATTTGTTGTAATTTTAATTTTCAATGTAAATTTTCAATTCTTTGTAATTTGGAGCACAGAAGTCGCAAAGAGAGCCAACACCACTTTGGAGCGGGATTTGAAGGCCAAAGAATGCATTGGTGAATCTTTTGTACTAATTAGATTAGTATAGGAAAAATAAGAGCCCGGTCAATGCAAAATAATTTTTATGTTATATGTATGTTTATTTCGAATTGTTTGAATAACATGTCATATAGCTTAGGGTGCCCACTCATGCATTTTACTTGCCATAACATGTCATAAATGCATTATCATTGTAAACATAAAATTATGATTTTATGTAATTTAAAATGTTTAAGTTAAAAAATTATATGCATTGAAATCATTAATTAGATTAATTGGATTTATAGTCTAAAACTTGAATTCTAATATATTGGGCTTAATTGGTGCATAATAAATTCCATTTGTATATAGGATGGAAACCCGGATATAAATTCCATAGCCGATTCCGAATGGACGGAAATATGGTCTGCACTCGGGATACAATTCCACGTACCATTGGATTTTATAACGCACTAAAAATTTATTAAAATGTTTAATTGAATTTTGACCATTTAGAATTCCATGATTGTAGACCCTTAAGTGCCTAGTATTTTAAGAGTTAAAATATTGTAACTCACTTATACCACTCTAATTAAATTAGTTTAATAGAGTAAACATATTAGTAGAGACTAATATTAGTGACACAATTTTAATAGTTAAAATTGATTTTAGCTCACTTATGACAAACTAGTGTAAATAACAATTATGATTTAGCCGCCATAAGTTTATCCACACTAGTTAATATAAAATATTAGATATTTTAGATAGAAACCTTAATATTTAAAATAGTGAGTGGGAGAGGGATATACGACATTACATCCCACGATCTCCATTGTTAGTCCAAAAATGTGAGATTCAAAAGGCACCTCGAGACGGCTTTGTTTTTGTCCCCATATGGATGGTGTCCATTTTGGGTCAATATCAAGTTTTGGTTCCGAGAGAATAGGGATTCTAGATGTATCTTGTGAACTGACCTACTCTACGGTGGCACTTCACTCGTTAAGTCAAAGAATCCCGAAACGGCGGGTTACACTCACAAAGGAATAATTAACTGTTAATGAAATTCCTTGATCAAATAAAACGGTAGTTGTTTAATATAGGAATAAGAGTTATTCCCGCATATATTAAATGGACTGAGATTGTCACGATCTATCATGCGAGTACTTGACCTACCCTACGGCAGCACTTACTTGTGGGATGATAGGTTTCCGTGGCATAGCAATTCTCTTAGGTTTCTAATTCATTATTCATGGTTCTTGCATCATGTTTAATTTTATGCCAAAATCCTTTGATGATTTTAATATGCGATGAATGAATGTTGAATGCATGTTTATTTATATTTTCAGCATGGTTTCTCCAACATATTTCCATACTCTCAACGATAAATTGACCGGAAAAACTATGTTAAGTGGAAAAGTACATGAACGCTATCCTGGTCTGTGAAGACCTGAAGTTTGTCCTGACGGAGGAACGTCCTCCCGAGCCGGCCAGAAAGCTGGCCAAGCTGTGCGTGATACCTGTTAGACAGTAATGACCCATAGCGTCACTATTTTGTAAATGATATTGTATTATTGTACAAAATTAACTATGTAGTAATGAAATTGCCTTTTACCGTTTTGTAATTTATTTACTTTGATATATAAATGGTAAAAGTCCCTATGATTAATTCCGGATTGAGATGATATGAGACAGTATCAATCCATAAAGGTTTAATCATTAAATATCCCTAGTCGTAGTATTATCGAGATTGGACATCGATAATGCGGAATAGACTAGTACTGCACTTGTGCGTGTTGTGAGGGCACAACAGCATAGTTCTCATATATTTGAGTATTGGATACTTATGCAAGTGCGGTAGGAGGTTGTGTTTTACCGATGGTACGGAAAACAGCTTCGCTCTGGATAGACCCCGCGGAATCCCATTGGTAGTATGTCTGCGTGTCTATGGGAGTCCGCTTCAGGGTAGGTGCATATGGTCTTAACCTGAGACTTGCATCGCTAGTACTTGCGACAATCGGTAGACTTTAGTTTTGGTCGTCCAGGGCTTTAACAGGTTCTGTGTACACCTCTTCTAGGTTTATCGGGAATCGTAGTGTATTGGGTGTGATGTCAAGACGGAAGTATCACTTCAGACATATGGAGATGATGATCGCGCAGGATACAGAACTAGTACTCTATAATGGTTGCAACCATCGGGATAATATGACAAGGTCAGGATTATCCGATTCAAAGAGACTAGTTGCTTGATGTCCGATATATGTATCGTACGGGGCAAACACATCTCCAGCCCCAGGCCTTACATGTGATCATCCGATACTGGATCAGTATACACTATACTACGGTATACTACGCCTGTTATAGATCTTATATTCCAATAAGAATATTTCTGGAGAATTGGGTAGGCATGGCGTTTTGCTAGAGGCTAACCTTGTCTTGTAAATCGGTAAAAACGTAGTACTTGGTACGTACGTGTTCGGATAATCTGACGGCCGTATTTACTGCCAACATATCCAGAGATCTCTTGGGTCGCTTCCCGAAGATTCACCAATGACGTATGATTCAAACTCGATTAATCTTGGATTAATTACGGAGAGACTTTATCTTGGATAAAGTACTATACATAGAGAGAGAACGATTAATTTGGAATTAATCGTAAAATTATTATATTCGATATAATAATCGAAATTCGATTTCGACGCGAAATTAAAATTAGATTTTAATTCGGGCAAACGAGTTAATTTAGAATTAATTCGTTAGCGACGTAAATAATTTTCGCTAGGCGCAATTATTTATTTAAATTCGATTTAATTAACGTCGCGACGAAAGTTCGGTATTTCGGAAATATCGAACCCGAACGCGTGAGTACGCGTGGGCCCACTTTCATTTGGGTTGTGTGGGGCCCACATGACACATGTCATTTTATGCATTATTTAATTGTTAATACATTGCATGGTGATAGTGTACAATACACTCAATGTTTTTGCATGGAGTTTGAGTGTTTGACACTCTAAGCCATTGCATGATTTGTGTCATAAGTTTATTATTAATTTAATAAATATTATGGCATAAATATAAATTGATTTTTGTAACAAAAATCATAACACTCTCTCCTATTCTCTCATGACCGAAACTGTGAGCTCTCACACCCTCTCCACTTTTCTGTTTTTGTTGCAAAAACTTGAAGAATTTGTGTTTGTTTGGAACATAAAATCACACACAAGGCTAGCACCATCAAGGGATCATACAAAGGTGTTATGGGAAACTAATCTTATAGCTTGGAAGGATCAAAAATTGCTTGGAGCTTCTCTTTTCTGTTTGGCCGAAACCCTCACTGCACAAAGGAGAAAATTTTTGTTTCATCAACGCATCCGCATTCCGATCTTTGTGAGTATGATTCCGCCATACTTCAATATTGTTCATTTATTATATATGTTTTGTTTGCTCTTTTGATCTTGGGACATGGATTAGAATTTCCAACAATGGTATCATTGAGCTTAAAGAGCATGAAAATATATTAGGGTAATATTTGGGCAAAATTGATTGAAGCATGATTTGATGATTTTGATTGATTAAGTATGCTTAAATGTATGTTACATTATGTTATACATTATCAATTTCATGAAAAATAAATTGGATTAATTTTTCCCCTCTTGGAGAGGCTTGGCCGAATACTACCTAGACCATGGAGATGATGATTTGTTGTTTATAAGATCATTGGATGACTTTAAACGAACATAAAATGACGATTTGTGATTCGATTGGATTGAAAACGAAATCGGTAATTTTTCATCACCTTGGCCGAATGCATGGAAGAAGATTAGGGACTTGATTTTTTGATTAAATAATGTTGGACATGTATTTAAGATAAAAATATGATTAATGGATTAATTTGATATTTTGGAAATATTGATTTAAAGGATTAATCATGACATTACACTTTAATTAATTAAGTTATAAAATTTGGAATTTTAAAATTTGATTAATTGGGCCTAAAACTATTATATTTGGACATAATGGGCTTGGTTGGACCAAGTAGGTTTGGGCAAATTGGATTGGATCCAAAAATGGGCCTAAATCACTCCATTAAGTCCAAATGTAATAAATGGGCTTTTATGTTTAATTGGGCCTTATGGGCTTGATATTGATTTTTATGGCAAATGAGGGTGATTCCTTATTGGGCTTGGAAATTGGGTTTGACCCACATTGACCAAGGCCCAAGCCTAATGAAATCAATTGAAAGCCCATCGGACTTTAATTAAACGGACATTGGATGTTGATTGGGCTTTGAGACCCGATAGAATTAGATTTGGAATCTAAGTCATAAAAGCACAATAAAAGTGTAAATATTTAATTTGGAATTAAATATAAGGATTAGTATTGAATACGACTTAAATTGGATTTGACGAGTAGTTCGATATAATTCGTGAATTCATACTATAAGTATTTATTCTCAAATTGAGTTGGACTCGCGCAAATGCAAACAATTGTTTGAACATTGTATTGTCACCTAATTAAAGACTAATTAATTGGATTTGATTGGTTGTATAACATGCCTTGAATGAATGAATGTGGATGTAATGTATGAATAGTGTATATCGGATGGATATTAGAAGGGAGGGTAATTTTAGAAATTATTGTAAATTTAGAATTTATAAATTGGACCTGCGTGTCCAGCCTTTCTCTTATTGTCTCTTTGTATTCTCTTCTCACCTAATTCCCCTCAATGTAAATGAGGTTTCTCTTATTGTATTATGTAATTGGGTAAGAGTAGAATAGTTCTAGCGGGGAGAGGAAAGGGAGTGATTTGTTCTAGGAACAAGTTGTTGTTCATATCCATCCGTATATCGCTATTACTTTACTTTACGCGCTTTATGATGTTTTAGAAGCATGCTTAAGGGTGTATGATGATGAGACCTAACAAAGATAAATTAATTGGTTGCCAATTACACGAAAATCCCTCAAACAATATTAAGCGATTTTCCTTCCGTTGAGTGATTCTTTCTCAAGATCCGAAATTGGCATTGGTTTGTTGGCCAAAGTCAAGACCTTTGTCAATTGAGGATGTGTTTGAATCATGAGAGTTTTGTTCCATATCGGTGTCTTGTCCAAGTTGTGATTTGTTGGCCAAAGTCAAGATCACTTCTTGTCCATCGACATTGATTACGAAACTTTCCATGTCAATGGGTCCCGCTTAACTGGAATCATTAAGTTTGTTGTGCCAAAGCCAAGACTTAGTTGATTCAGAGGAAATGGTTAGGAAAATGTATTGGATACATTGACATATGTATTAGATATATATGTTTCGGACTTGGATGTCCACCTACCGGATCTAGGAATTGGATGGGATCCAATTGATCTTCGAGATCTACCTAGTTAAATATCATACAACTTGTTGGCCAAAGTCAAGGTTGTGTGTTATTTAACGGGATCCTAGCCCACTAGGAAATTGGATTTCCCGAGTACTCGACAGAGGGTTAGAGACTTGTAGAAAATAGTGGGAGGCTAGTATTGAATTTGCAATTTCATTCAGATACTTAGCTTTACGCGCTTACAAAATTTATTTCGTCAATATTTTAACATTAGTTGGACTAATAAAATGTTATTTTTCTTGTAACAGTTTGACTGTACCCATATATCGTTAACTAGATAGTTGGACTATCGTAGTTAAGATGGCAAACAAAGGAAATGTCCGAGACATAATCATGGGTGATAATGTATTTAAGGGCACGAACTTTGCTGACTGGGAAATGAACCTGAGGATAGTCCTTGGGGCAGAGAGGCTGTTGTACACCATACAGAGACCTCTCGGGCCGAGGCCCACTGAGCCACTTGAGCTGGAGTTATGGAGAACTCATAGCGATGATTGTGATACACTCAGTCGATCAGCTTGCTTCATCTCAACTTTCGTCATGTCCATGGGCCATCGGGACTTGGATCCTTATAATATGATGGCTAGACTAAAGGATCTTCACCGCACTAATAAGCGGATGGAGAGGTATGAGTTGGTGAAGAAACTCTTTCGCTCCCGTATGACTGATGGCGCTTCAGTTGAGGCCCACGGGACTCAAATGATAGCTGACATTGATGAGCTGGCCAAGATGGGAATAGTCTTGGAGGCTGAGCTGACTGTAGACATGCTTTTACAGTCACTTCCCGATACTTGGAAGCAGATTATCATCAACTACAAGTTGATGGATACGGACGATACTCTTGGAGAGCTATTGTCCATTCTTAAGGAGTCAGAGAAAGAGCTTCTTAAAGGCAACAAGCGCGAGGCGCACTTTGCATCGACCTCTCAGACGTCAAGGGCTGGGCCCAAGGCAACTGGAGGGGTGAAAAAGAAGAAGCGTAAGAACAAGGGCAAGGCCAAGATGCCGATGGCTTCTGGGAAGCCGAGGAACAAGTCACAAGACATATGCCTTAACTGCGGCAAAAGAGGTCACTGGAAGCGTGACTGCCGCATGAACAAGGCGATCAGAAGGGAGATCAAGGCGGGCAAGGCACCGACCTCTGGTATGTTTGTTATTGAAATAAACATGGCTACTTCTAGTTTTAAAAATTGGATTTTTGATTCTGGTTGTGGTTCTCATATATGTACTGATGTGCAGGATCTGCAGAACAGCAGGACTCTGGCTTCAGGGGAGATTGATCTACGAGTTGGAAACGGAACTCCTGTTGCTGTTTTGGCCGTGGGCACTTTTGTATTAGAACTGCCCTCGGGGCATGTACTTAAACTAAATGACTGTTATTATGTACCTAGTTTGACTAGGAATATTATATCTGTATCTTTGTTAACCCGAAATGGGTACACTTTTGTATTTAGAAACACTGGGTGTTATTTATAAAAATGATGCAGAAATATGCACTGCAGTTGCAAATAATGGTCTTTATATTTTGAATATAAATGAATCTCCTACATATAAATTAACAAACAAAAGGCTTAAAAAGAGTGATCCAAATGATGAAACTTATATGTGGCATTGTCGTCTGGGACACATTAACAAGACTCGCATATCCACACTTTCGAAGAGTGGGTACTTGGACGGATTTGATCCAAATTCATATGACGTCTGCGAATCTTGCTTATTAGGCAAAATGCCTAAATCACCTTTTAGCGGTAAAGGTGAACGTGCCACTGAACTGTTAGCCCTCGTTCATAGTGACGTTTGTGGGCCCATGTCTAGCCAGGCTAGAGGTGGATATCGATACTTCGTAACCTTTACCGATGATGCATCACGTTACGGTTATGTGTATCTAATGACGCACAAGTCGGAAACTTTTGAGAAATTCAAAGAGTTTCGACACGAAGTTGAAAAACAAACAGGCAAGAGTATTAAGACATTACGGTCGGACCGTGGTGGCGAATACTTAAGTAATGAGTTTCAAGATTACCTGAAAGAATATGGTATTCTTTCACAGTGGACTCCTCCTGGAACACCACAATTAAATGGTGTGTCCGAACGGAGAAACCGTACCTTGTTGGACATGGTAAGGTCGATGATGAGTCGCACTGAGCTGCCAATTTCCTTCTGGGGATATGCATTAAACAGTGCAGTTCTTATTTTGAATAAGGTTCCGTCAAAGTCTGTTGAACAGACACCATATGAGATATGGACAGGTAAGAAACCGGGTTTCTCATTCCTGAAGATTTGGGGTTGCTGGGCATACGTTAAACGTTTGGAAGGTACCAAACTTGAACCCAAATCAGATAAATGCCTATTCGTTGGATATCCTAGGGAAACCAAAGGATATTACTTCTATCACCCACAAGAGAACAAAGTATTTGTTGCTCTACATGCGGTTTTCCTTGAGAAGGAATTCCTAAATGCAGTGTTTAGTGGGAAGAAAGTAGAACTCGATGAAAGTCGTAGTGATACTGTTCTTGGCAATGAATTATCAACGGAACATGAACAGTCCATCTGGGATGAGACTGAACCACAATCTTCAAATACACAAGGACCGCGTAGGTCGGAGAGAGTCAGGGTAATACCTGAGAGGTATGGATTCCTGATCTCACCTCATGTAGATATTAATCTTATTGAGGATAATGAACCGGCTACGTATGAGGAAGCGATACAAGGTATCGAATCCGCTTTATGGCAAGAAGCCATGAAGGCCGAAATGGATTCCATGTATACCAACCAAGTTTGGACACTGGTTGATGCACCAGAAGGCGTAAAGCCTATTGGATGCAAATGGGTCTTCAAGAAGAAGACTGACATGGATGGCAACGTACAAACGTACAAAGCTAGGCTTGTAGCGAAGGGATATCGTCAACGACTTGGAGTTGATTATGACGAAACCTTCTCACCCGTTGCCATGATTAAATCCATTCGGATAATGCTTGCAATAGCTGCATATTACGATTATGAAATATGACAGATGGACGTTAAAACCGCTTTCTTTATATGCAACAGCCTGACGGTTTTATCGCACCTAGACTTGCAAACAAGGTTTGTAAGTTAAATCGGTCCATTTATGGACTGAAGCAAGCATCGCGGTCGTGGAACCAGCGTTTTGATGAGATCATAAAAGAATATGATTTCATTCAAAACGAAGATGATCCTTGTGTATATAAGAAGGTTAGTGGGAGTGCACTGACTTTTATTGTCCTTTATGTCGACGATGTATTGCTTATCGGCAATGACATTCCCATGTTAACGTCGGTGAAAGCTTGGCTTTCATTGAAATTCTCCATGAAAGATCTGGGAGGGGCAGCTTTTATTCTAGGAATAAAGATCTACTATCGAGAATCTAGAAAGCTACTTGGACTCTCCCAGAGTACATATATTGATAAAGTGTTGAAGAGATTCAACATGGATCAGTCCAAGAGGGGACTGTTACCAATATCACATGGCGTCTATCTATCTAGGGACATGTGTCCTAAAACACAAGATGAGAGAGACAACATGAGTCGGACTCCGTTCGCCTCGGCAGTCGGATCGATCATGTATGCCATGATATGTACACGACCTGATGTGTCCCATGCTTTGAGCATGTGCAGTCGATATCAGGCCGATCCAGGTAAAGATCACTGGATGGCGGTTAAGAGTATCCTTAAGTATCTTAACAGAACTAAGGATGCTTTCTTAATCTATGGAGATGGAGAACTTGAGGTATCTGGGTATACCGATGCAAGTTTCCAAACCGACAGAGACGACTTTAAGTCGCAATCTGGGTACATATTTTGTTTGAATAACGGAGCAGTGAGCTGGAAATCTTCCAAGCAAGATACTGTTGCCGATTCAACAACTGAAGCGGAGTACATTGCAGCAGCTGAAGCAGCAAAAGAGGCAGTTTGGATCCGTAAATTCCTAATTGGATTAGGAGTAGTTCCGTTAGCAGCTGAGCCCGTTCCATTGTATTGTGACAATAGCGGGGCTATAGCACAGGCTAAGGAACCAAGGTCTCATCAACGATCCAAACATGTTCTTCGACGATTCCATCTGATTCGAGAGATCATACATCGTGGCGATGTGAAGATCGAAAAGATCGCATCAGAGGATAATATTGCAGATCCGCTGACGAAGGCTATTCCTCGGAAAAGTTTGAGCGACATGTACATAGTTCAGGTATTAGATGCTTGAGTGACTGGCTATAGGCCAAGTGGGAGATTGTTAGACAGTAATGACCCATAGCGTCACTATTTTGTAAATGATATTGTATTATTGTACAAAATTAACTATGTAGTAATGAAATTGCCTTTTACCGTTTTGTAATTTATTTACTTTGATATATAAATGGTAAAAGTCCCTATGATTAATTCCGGATTGAGATGATATGAGACAGTATCAATCCATAAAGGTTTAATCATTAAATATCCCTAGTCGTAGTATTATCGAGATTGGACATCGATAATGCGGAATAGACTAGTACTGCACTTGTGCGTGTTGTGAGGGCACAACAGCATAGTTCTCATATATTTGAGTATTGGATACTTATGCAAGTGCGGTAGGAGGTTGTGTTTTACCGATGGTACGGAAAACAGCTTCGCTCTGGATAGACCCCGCGGAATCCCATTGGTAGTATGTCTGCGTGTCTATGGGAGTCCGCTTCAGGGTAGGTGCATATGGTCTTAACCTGAGACTTGCATCGCTAGTACTTGCGACAATCGGTAGACTTTAGTTTTGGTCGTCCAGGGCTTTAACAGGTTTTGTGTTGTGTACACCTCTTCTAGGTTTATCGGGAATCGTAGTGTATTGGGTGTGATGTCAAGACGAAAGTATCACTTCAGACATATGGAGATGATGATCGCGCAGGATACAGAACTAGTACTCTATAATGGTTGCAACCATCGGGATAATATGACAAGGTCAGGATTATCCGATTCAAAGAGACTAGTTGCTTGATGTCCGATATATGTATCGTACGGGGCAGACACATCTCCAGCCCCAGGCCTTACATGTGATCATCCGATACTGGATCAGTATACACTATACTACGGTATACTACGCCTGTTATAGATCTTATATTCCAATAAGAATATTTCTGGAGAATTGGGTAGGCATGGCGTTTTGCTAGAGGCTAACCTTGTCTTGTAAATCGGTAAAAACGTAGTACTTGGTACGTACGTGTTCGGATAATCTGACGGCCGTATTTACTGCCAACATATCCAGAGATCTCTTGGGTCGCTTCCCGAAGATTCACCAATGACGTATGATTCAAACTCGATTAATCTTGGATTAATTACGGAGAGACTTTATCTTGGATAAAGTACTATACATAGAGAGAGAACGATTAATTTGGAATTAATCGTAAAATTATTATATTCGATATAATAATCGAAATTCGATTTCGACGCGAAATTAAAATTAGATTTTAATTCGGGCAAACGAGTTAATTTAGAATTAATTCGTTAGCGACGTAAATAATAATTTCGCTAGGCGCAATTATTTATTTAAATTCGATTTAATTAACGTCGCGACAAAAGTTCGGTATTTCGGAAATATCGAACCCGAACGCGTGAGTACGCGTGGGCCCACTTTCATTTGGGTTGTGTGGGGCCCACATGACACATGTCATTTTATGCATTATTTAATTGTTAATACATTGCATGGTGATAGTGTACAATACACTCAATGGTTTTGCATGGAGTTTGAGTGTTTGACACTCTAAGCCATTGCATGATTTGTGTCATAAGTTTATTATTAATTTAATAATATTATGGCATAAATATAAATTGATTTTTGTAACAAAAATCATAACACTCTCTCCTATTCTCTCATGACCGAAACTGTGAGCTCTCACAGCCCTCTCCACTTTTCTGTTTTTGTTGCAAAAACTTGAAGAATTTGTGTTTGTTTGGAACATAAAATCACACACAAGGCTAGCACCATCAAGGGATCATACAAAGGTGTTATGGGAAACTAATCTTAGAGCTTGGAAGGATCAAAAATGCTTGGAGCTTCTCTTTTCTGTTTGGCCGAAACCCTCACTGCACAAAGGAGAAAATTTTTGTTTCATCAACGCATCCGCATTCCGATCTTTGTGAGTATGATTCCGCCATACTTCAATATTGTTCATTCATTTATATGTTTTTTTTGCTCTTTTGATCTTGGGACATGGATTAGAATTTCCAACAATGGTATCATTGAGCTTAAAGAGCATGAAAATATATTAGGGTAATATTTGGGCAAAATTGATTGAAGCATGATTTGATGATTTTGATTGATTAAGTATGCTTAAATGTATGTTACATTATGTTATACATTATCAATTTCATGAAAAATAAATTGGATTAATTTTTCCCCTCTTGGAGAGCTTGGCCGAATACTACCTAGACCATGGAGATGATGATTTGTTGTTTATAAGATCATTGGATGACTTTAAACGAACATAAAATGACGATTTGTGATTCGATTGGATTGAAAACGAAATCGGTAATTTTTCATCACCTTGGCCGAATGCATGGAAGAAGATTAGGGACTTGATTTTTTGATTAAATAATGTTGGACATGTATTTAAGATAAAAATATGATTAATGGATTAATTTGATATTTTGGAAATATTGATTTAAAGGATTAATCATGACATTACACTTTAATTAATTAAGTTATAAAATTTGGAATTTTGAAAATTTGATTAATTGGGCTTAATTTTGAATTGGGCCTAAAACTATTATATTTGGACATAATGGGCTTGGTTGGACCAAGTAGGTTTGGGCAAATTGGATTGGATCCAAAAATGGGCCTAAATCACTCCATTAAGTCCAAATGTAATAAATGGGCTTTTATGTTTAATTGGGCCTTATGGGCTTGATATTGATTTTTATGGCAAATGAGGGTGATTCCTTATTGGGCTTGGAAATTGGGTTTGACCCACATTGACCAAGGCCCAAGCCTAATGAAATCAATTGAAAGCCCATCGGACTTTAATTAAACGGACATTGGATGTTGATTGGGCTTTGAGACCCGATAGAATTAGATTTGGAATCTAAGTCATAAAAGCACAATAAAAGTGTAAATATTTAATTTGGAATTAAATATAAGGATTAGTATTGAATACGACTTAAATTGGATTTGACGAGTAGTTCGATATAATTCGTGAATTCATACTATAAGTATTTATTCTCAAATTGAGTTGGACTCGCGCAAATGCAAACAATTGTTTGAACATTGTATTGTCACCTAATTAAAGACTAATTAATTGGATTTGATTGGTTGTATAACATGCCTTGAATGAATGAATGTGGATGTAATGTATGAATAGTGTATATCGGATGGATATTAGAAGGGAAGGGTAATTTTAGAAATTATTGTAAATTTAGAATTTATAAATTGGACCTGCGTGTCCAGTCTTTCTCTTATTGTCTCTTTGTATTCTCTTCTCACCAAATTCCCCTCAATGTAAATGAGGTTTCTCTTATTGTATTATGTAATTGGGTAAGAGTAGAATAGTTCTAGCGGGGAGAGGAAAGGGAGTGATTTGTTCTAGGAACAAGTTGTTGTTCATATCTATTACTTTACTTTACGCGCTTTATGATGTTTTAGAAGCATGCTTAAGGGTGTATGATGATGAGACCTAACAAAGATAAATTAATTGGTTGCCAATTACACGAAAATCCCTCAAACAATATTAAGCGATTTTCCTTCCGTTGAGTGATTCTTTCTCAAGATCCGAAATTGGCATTGGTTTGTTGGCCAAAGTCAAGACCTTTGTCAATTGAGGATGTGTTTGAATCATGAGAGTTTTGTTCCATATCGGTGTCTTGTCCAAGTTGTGATTTGTTGGCCAAAGTCAAGATCACTTCTTGTCCATCGACATTGATTACGAAACTTTCCATGTCAATGGGTCCCGCTTAACTGGAATCATTAAGTTTGTTGTGCCAAAGCCAAGACTTAGTTGATTCAGAGGAAATGGTTAGGAAAATGTATTGGATACATTGACATATGTATTAGATATATATGTTTCGGACTTGGATGTCCACCTACCGGATCTAGGAATTGGATGGGATCCAATTGATCTTCGAGATCTACCTAGTTAAATATCATACAACTTGTTGGCCAAAGTCAAGGTTGTGTGTTATTTAACGGGATCCTAGCCCACTAGGAAATTGGATTTCCCGAGTACTCGACAGAGGGTTAGAGACTTGTAGAAAATAGTGGGAGGCTAGTATTGAATTTGCAATTTCATTCAGATACTTAGCTTTACGCGCTTACAAAATTTATTTCGTCAATATTTTAACATTAGTTGGACTAATAAAATGTTATTTTTCTTGTAACAGTTTGACTGTACCCATATATCGTTAACTAGATAGTTGGACTATCGTAGTTAAGATGGCAAACAAAGGAAATGTCCGAGACATAATCATGGGTGATAATGTATTTAAGGGCACGAACTTTGCTGACTGGGAAATGAACCTGAGGATAGTCCTTGGGGCAGAGAGGCTGTTGTACACCATACAGAGACCTCTCGGGCCGAGGCCCACTGAGCCACTTGAGCTGGAGTTATGGAGAACTCATAGCGATGATTGTGATACAACTCAGTCGATCATGCTTGCTTCCATGACTCAACACTTTCGTCGCCAGAATAGGGACTTGGATCCTTATAATATGATGGCTAGACTAAAGGATCTTCACCGCACTAATAAGCGGATGGAGAGGTATGAGTTGGTGAAGAAACTCTTTCGCTCCCGTATGACTGATGGCGCTTCAGTTGAGGCCCACGGGACTCAAATGATAGCTGACATTGATGAGCTGGCCAAGATGGGAATAGTCTTGGAGGCTGAGCTGACTGTAGACATGCTTTTACAGTCACTTCCCGATACTTGGAAGCAGATTATCATCAACTACAAGTTGATGGATACGGACGATACTCTTGGAGAGCTATTGTCCATTCTTAAGGAGTCAGAGAAAGAGCTTCTTAAAGGCAACAAGCGCGAGGCGCACTTTGCATCGACCTCTCAGACGTCAAGGGCTGGGCCCAAGGCAACTGGAGGGGTGAAAAAGAAGAAGCGTAAGAACAAGGGCAAGGCCAAGATGCCGATGGCTTCTGGGAAGCCGAGGAACAAGTCACAAGACATATGCCTTAACTGCGGCAAAAGAGGTCACTGGAAGCGTGACTGCCGCATGAACAAGGCGATCAGAAGGGAGATCAAGGCGGGCAAGGCACCGACCTCTGGTATGTTTGTTATTGAAATAAACATGGCTACTTCTAGTTTTAAAAATTGGATTTTTGATTCTGGTTGTGGTTCTCATATATGTACTGATGTGCAGGATCTGCAGAACAGCAGGACTCTGGCTTCAGGGGAGATTGATCTACGAGTTGGAAACGGAACTCCTGTTGCTGTTTTGGCCGTGGGCACTTTTGTATTAGAACTGCCCTCGGGGCATGTACTTAAACTAAATGACTGTTATTATGTACCTAGTTTGACTAGGAATATTATATCTGTATCTTTGTTAACCCGAAATGGGTACACTTTTGTATTTAGAAACACTGGGTGTTATTTATATAAAAATGATGCAGAAATATGCACTGCAGTTGCAAATAATGGTCTTTATATTTTGAATATAAATGAATCTCCTACATATAAATTAACAAACAAAAGGCTTAAAAAGAGTGATCCAAATGATGAAACTTATATGTGGCATTGTCGTCTGGGACACATTAACAAGACTCGCATATCCACACTTTCGAAGAGTGGGTACTTGGACGGATTTGATCCAAATTCATATGACGTCTGCGAATCTTGCTTATTAGGCAAAATGCCTAAATCACCTTTTAGCGGTAAAGGTGAACGTGCCACTGAACTGTTAGCCCTCGTTCATAGTGACGTTTGTGGGCCCATGTCTAGCCAGGCTAGAGGTGGATATCGATACTTCGTAACCTTTACCGATGATGCATCACGTTACGGTTATGTGTATCTAATGACGCACAAGTCGGAAACTTTTGAGAAATTCAAAGAGTTTCGACACGAAGTTGAAAAACAAACAGGCAAGAGTATTAAGACATTACGGTCGGACCGTGGTGGCGAATACTTAAGTAATGAGTTTCAAGATTACCTGAAAGAATATGGTATTCTTTCACAGTGGACTCCTCCTGGAACACCACAATTAAATGGTGTGTCCGAACGGAGAAACCGTACCTTGTTGGACATGGTAAGGTCGATGATGAGTCGCACTGAGCTGCCAATTTCCTTCTGGGGATATGCATTAAACAGTGCAGTTCTTATTTTGAATAAGGTTCCGTCAAAGTCTGTTGAACAGACACCATATGAGATATGGACAGGTAAGAAACCGGGTTTCTCATTCCTGAAGATTTGGGGTTGCTGGGCATACGTTAAACGTTTGGAAGGTACCAAACTTGAACCCAAATCAGATAAATGCCTATTCGTTGGATATCCTAGGGAAACCAAAGGATATTACTTCTATCACCCACAAGAGAACAAAGTATTTGTTGCTCTACATGCGGTTTTCCTTGAGAAGGAATTCCTAAATGCAGTGTTTAGTGGGAAGAAAGTAGAACTCGATGAAAGTCGTAGTGATACTGTTCTTGGCAATGAATTATCAACGGAACATGAACAGTCCATCTGGGATGAGACTGAACCACAATCTTCAAATACACAAGGACCGCGTAGGTCGGAGAGAGTCAGGGTAATACCTGAGAGGTATGGATTCCTGATCTCACCTCATGTAGATATTAATCTTATTGAGGATAATGAACCGGCTACGTATGAGGAAGCGATACAAGGTATCGAATCCGCTTTATGGCAAGAAGCCATGAAGGCCGAAATGGATTCCATGTATACCAACCAAGTTTGGACACTGGTTGATGCACCAGAAGGCGTAAAGCCTATTGGATGCAAATGGGTCTTCAAGAAGAAGACTGACATGGATGGCAACGTACAAACGTACAAAGCTAGGCTTGTAGCGAAGGGATATCGTCAACGACTTGGAGTTGATTATGACGAAACCTTCTCACCCGTTGCCATGATTAAATCCATTCGGATAATGCTTGCAATAGCTGCATATTACGATTATGAAATATGGCAGATGGACGTTAAAACCGCTTTCCTTAACGGAAACCTTTCGGAGGATGTTTATATGCAACAGCCTGACGGTTTTATCGCACCTAGACTTGCAAACAAGGTTTGTAAGTTAAATCGGTCCATTTATGGACTGAAGCAAGCATCGCGGTCGTGGAACCAGCGTTTTGATGAGATCATAAAAGAATATGATTTCATTCAAAACGAAGATGATCCTTGTGTATATAAGAAGGTTAGTGGGAGTGCACTGACTTTTATTGTCCTTTATGTCGACGATGTATTGCTTATCGGCAATGACATTCCCATGTTAACGTCGGTGAAAGCTTGGCTTTCATTGAAATTCTCCATGAAAGATCTGGGAGGGGCAGCTTTTATTCTAGGAATAAAGATCTACCGGGATAGATCTAGAAAGCTACTTGGACTCTCCCAGAGTACATATATTGATAAAGTGTTGAAGAGATTCAACATGGATCAGTCCAAGAGGGGACTGTTACCAATATCACATGGCGTCTATCTATCTAGGGACATGTGTCCTAAAACACAAGATGAGAGAGACAACATGAGTCGGACTCCGTTCGCCTCGGCAGTCGGATCGATCATGTATGCCATGATATGTACACGACCTGATGTGTCCCATGCTTTGAGCATGTGCAGTCGATATCAGGCCGATCCAGGTAAAGATCACTGGATGGCGGTTAAGAGTATCCTTAAGTATCTTAACAGAACTAAGGATGCTTTCTTAATCTATGGAGATGGAGAACTTGAGGTATCTGGGTATACCGATGCAAGTTTCCAAACCGACAGAGACGACTTTAAGTCGCAATCTGGGTACATATTTTGTTTGAATAACGGAGCAGTGAGCTGGAAATCTTCCAAGCAAGATACTGTTGCCGATTCAACAACTGAAGCGGAGTACATTGCAGCAGCTGAAGCAGCAAAAGAGGCAGTTTGGATCCGTAAATTCCTAATTGGATTAGGAGTAGTTCCGTTAGCAGCTGAGCCCGTTCCATTGTATTGTGACAATAGCGGGGCTATAGCACAGGCTAAGGAACCAAGGTCTCATCAACGATCCAAACATGTTCTTCGACGATTCCATCTGATTCGAGAGATCATACATCGTGGCGATGTGAAGATCGAAAAGATCGCATCAGAGGATAATATTGCAGATCCGCTGACGAAGGCTATTCCTCGGGAAAAGTTTGAGCGACATGTACATAGTTCAGGTATTAGATGCTTGAGTGACTGGCTATAGGCCAAGTGGGAGATTGTTAGACAGTAATGACCCATAGCGTCACTATTTTGTAAATGATATTGTATTATTGTACAAAATTAACTATGTAGTAATGAAATTGCCTTTTACCGTTTTGTAATTTATTTACTTTGATATATAAATGGTAAAAGTCCCTATGATTAATTCCGGATTGAGATGATATGAGACAGTATCAATCCATAAAGGTTTAATCATTAAATATCCCTAGTCGTAGTATTATCGAGATTGGACATCGATAATGCGGAATAGACTAGTACTGCACTTGTGCGTGTTGTGAGGGCACAACAGCATAGTTCTCATATATTTGAGTATTGGATACTTATGCAAGTGCGGTAGGAGGTTGTGTTTTACCGATGGTACGGAAAACAGCTTCGCTCTGGATAGACCCCGCGGAATCCCATTGGTAGTATGTCTGCGTGTCTATGGGAGTCCGCTTCAGGGTAGGTGCATATGGTCTTAACCTGAGACTTGCATCGCTAGTACTTGCGACAATCGGTAGACTTTAGTTTTGGTCGTCCAGGGCTTTAACAGGTTCTGTGTACACCTCTTCTAGGTTTATCGGGAATCGTAGTGTATTGGGTGTGATGTCAAGACGGAAGTATCACTTCAGACATATGGAGATGATGATCGCGCAGGATACAGAACTAGTACTCTATAATGGTTGCAACCATCGGGATAATATGACAAGGTCAGGATTATCCGATTCAAAGAGACTAGTTGCTTGATGTCCGATATATGTATCGTACGGGGCAGACACATCTCCAGCCCCAGGCCTTACATGTGATCATCCGATACTGGATCAGTATACACTATACTACGGTATACTACGCCTGTTATAGATCTTATATTCCAATAAGAATATTTCTGGAGAATTGGGTAGGCATGGCGTTTTGCTAGAGGCTAACCTTGTCTTGTAAATCGGTAAAAACGTAGTACTTGGTACGTACGTGTTCGGATAATCTGACGGCCGTATTTACTGCCAACATATCCAGAGATCTCTTGGGTCGCTTCCCGAAGATTCACCAATGACGTATGATTCAAACTCGATTAATCTTGGATTAATTACGGAGAGACTTTATCTTGGATAAAGTACTATACATAGAGAGAGAACGATTAATTTGGAATTAATCGTAAAATTATTATATTCGATATAATAATCGAAATTCGATTTCGACGCGAAATTAAAATTAGATTTTAATTCGGGCAAACGAGTTAATTTAGAATTAATTCGTTAGCGACGTAAATAATAATTTCGCTAGGCGCAATTATTTATTTAAATTCGATTTAATTAACGTCGCGACGAAAGTTCGGTATTTCGGAAATATCGAACCCGAACGCGTGAGTACGCGTGGGCCCACTTTCATTTGGGTTGTGTGGGGCCCACATGACACATGTCATTTTATGCATTATTTAATTGTTAATACATTGCATGGTGATAGTGTACAATACACTCAATGGTTTTGCATGGAGTTTGAGTGTTTGACACTCTAAGCCATTGCATGATTTGTGTCATAAGTTTATTATTAATTTAATAAATATTATGGCATAAATATAAATTGATTTTTGTAACAAAAATCATAACACTCCTCCCTATTCTCTCATGACCGAAACTGTGAGCTCTCACAGCCCTCTCCACTTTTCTGTTTTTGTTGCAAAAACTTGAAGAATTTGTGTTTGTTTGGAACATAAAATCACACACAAGGCTAGCACCATCAAGGGATCATACAAAGGTGTTATGGGAAACTAATCTTAGAGCTTGGAAGGATCAAAAATTGCTTGGAGCTTCTCTTTTCATTGGGCCGAAACCCTCACTGCACAAAGGAGAAAATTTTTGTTTCATCAACGCATCCGCATTCCGATCTTTGTGAGTATGATTCCGCCATACTTCAATATTGTTCATTCATTTATATGTTTTGTTTGCTCTTTTGATCTTGGGACATGGATTAGAATTTCCAACAATACCTACCAAAAATGGGTCGCAGGAAATGAGAAAGCCCGCTGCTATTTGCTAGTAGGGATGTCTGAGGTTCTTGCTGCAAAGCATGAACGTATGGCTCTAGCATCTCAGATGATGGAGTCATTGCAGGGCATGTTTGGGCAGCCATCAGAGTGTCAACGCCATGAGGCCATGGTCTCAGCGATGACTGCTAGGATGAAGGATAGGACATCAGTCCGAGAGCACGTCTTAAGGATGATGACTTATCTCAACACTGCTGAAACCCATGGAGCTCGTATTGACGAGCGTAGCCAAGTGACCATGATTATGGAAACTCTTCCGAAGAGTTTCCTGCAGTTTAAAAGCAACTATGTTATGAACAAGTTGTCTTTTACTTTGACCCAACTGCTTAATGAGCTCACCCATTACAAGTCCATGCTTGTGGATCCTCGTAAGTCCAATGCAGAGGCAAATGTTGCCGAATCTTCTAAATCTGCAAAGAAGAAGAAGAAAATCATTGGAAAGGCTAAGGGTAAGCCCATGAAAAAGAAGAACAAGAAAGGCTCCAAGGATGCCAAGCCCAAAGGAAAATGTTTCCACTGCGACAAGAATGGGCATTGGAAAAGGAACTGTCCTAAATACCTTTCTGAGCTTAAGGAGAAAAAGGAAACATGTAAATATGATTCACTTGTTATTGAATCTCTATTAGTGGAGGATGATAAATCCGCTTGGATTATTGATTCTGGGGCCACTAACCATGTTTGTTCTTCTTTACAGCTACTTGATTCATGGAGGGACCTTGCTGAAGGTGATTACACCATGAGGGTCGGGACAGGGGATGCCGTTTCAGCAAGAGCAGTGGGATTTTCCAGTTTAAATTTTATTAATAATAGTTATTTAAATTTGAACAATGTGTTATTCATTCCTGGTTTTCGCAGGAATCTGATTTCTGTTTCTAGACTTTTGGATGATGGTTATTCAGTTTCTTTTAATAGCAATTTGATTATTATTGGTAGAAATGGATTAACTATATGCACAGGAAACTCACAAAATAACTTGTATGTGTTAAGACCGTTAACACATAGGTCACTGCTCAACACTGAAATGTTTAAGGTTGAAAAACCTAAAACAAAACAGCCAAAGATTTCTCACGATGACACATATCTATGGCATCTTAGACTTGGTCACATCAACCTTGACCTGA
Source organism: Zanthoxylum bungeanum (assembly GCA_019454045.1). NCBI lineage: Eukaryota > Viridiplantae > Streptophyta > Magnoliopsida > Sapindales > Rutaceae > Zanthoxylum > Zanthoxylum bungeanum. The sequence continues at coordinate 5,511 of SKCR01054360.1, read as the reverse complement.
TAAATAGATTGATAAAGAACGGAGCCGTAAACCAGTTAAAGCTCGAGACTTTACCAGTTTGTGAATCCTGTTTAGAAGGAAAAATGACCAAGAGACCTTTCACTGGAAAAGGTATAAGAACCAATCAACCACTAGAACTAATACATTTGGACGTTTGCAGACCGATGAATGTAAAAGCCCGAGGTGGTTATGAATACTTCGTTACATTCATTGACGATTATTCAAGATATGGGTATGTCTACGTAATGCATCACAAATCAGATACCTTTGAAAAGTTCAAGGAGTATCGTGCTGAGGTTGAGAACCAATTAGGTATGACAATCAAAACTCTACGATCAGACCATGGAGAGGAATACCTTGACAGAGATTTCGAGGAATTCTTAGTTGAGCATGGGATAATATCCCAGCTCACAGCACCTGGAACACCACAACAAAATGGTATTGCAGAAAGGAGAAATCGAACCCTACTAGACATTATTTGATCTATGTTTAGTTATATCTCACTACCTAGATCATTCTGGGGATATGCACTGTAAACCGCAATGTATATCCTTAATGTAGTTCCATCTAAGTCTGTTCCTAAGACTCCCTTAGAGTTATGGAATGGTCGTAAAACTAGTTTACGACATTTCCGCATATGGGGGTGTCCAGCACATGTGCTGAAGAATAAGACTACAAAGTTGGAACCACGTTCTCAGGTGTGCCTATTTGTAGGCTACCCGAAGGAGAATATGGGTGGATTCTTCTACAGTCCCGATGATAACAAAGTATTTGTATCGATAAATGTTACGTTTCTAGATGAGGACTACATGTGGGAGTTCAAGCCTCGTAGTAAAAAATTACTCGAGGAGTTACTTACTGGTTCGACCAGCACGCCATCATCAATGAAAGTTGACAAATACATAGCACCTTCGACATCTGATAGTCAGATGCTACCCAGTCAGAATGATCTACCACCTAGACGTAGTGGGAGGGTTGTGCGACAAATTGATCGCTACCTAGGGGTTGGAGAGGCATAAGTTGTCGCCTCCAGCGATGGTATAGATGATCCATTGACCTATAGTAGTGCAATGAATGATTCTGACAAAAAAGGAATGGCTCAAAGCCATGAACCTAGAGATGGCGTCCATGTACTCCAACTCGGTCTGGGAACTTGTAGACCAACCTGATGGGGGTGAAACCTATAGGTTGCAAGTGGATCTACAAGAGGAAGAGGGGATCAGATGGGAAGGTACAGACCTTCAAGGCTAGACTAGTGGCCAAGGGTTATACCCAGAAAGAGGGAGTTGACTATGAGGAAACTTTCTCGCCTGTAGCTATGCTTAAATCCATCCGCACTCTTCTATCCATTGCCACATATTATGACTATGAAATTTGGCAAATGGATGTCAAGACTGCATTCTTGAATGGCAATCTTGATGAAAATATCTATATGATACAACCAGAAGGGTTCATCGCCCAAGGTCAAGAGAAAAAAGTTTACAAACTGCAAAGGTCCATTTATGGACTCAAGCAGGCATCTTGATCTTGGAATATGAGATTTGACACAACGATCAAGTCTTATAATTTTGAGCAGAATGTTGATGAGCCTTGTGTATACAAGCACGTCATTGATAGGAATATGGTTTTTCTCGTTTTATACGTTGATGATAATTTAGTCATTAGGAATGATGTAAGGATATTATCAGACGTAAAAACCTGGCTATCTGAGTAATTCCAAATGAAATATTTGGGAGAGGCCAGTTATGTTCTTAGGATCCAGATACTTCGGGATCGCAAGAAACGACTGTTAGCTATGTCTCATGTGTTGGATAATATGACCCATAGCGTCACTATTTGTACAGATCATGGTGTTGTTGTACAAATTAACTATGTGACAAAGGAGATTGCACTCTTATCATTTGTGATTAGATCACCTTAGATATATAAATGATGAGAGGTCCCTATGATTTGTTCCTGGACGGAGAATGATATGAGACATTATCAGTCCACGTAGGATAAATCATTAAATATCCCTAGTCGTAGTATTATCGAGACAGGACATCGATAAAGCGGAATAGGCTAGTATTGCACTTGTGCGCGTTGTGAGGGCACAACGGCATAGTTCTCATATATTTAAGTATTGGATACTTATGCAAGTGCGATAGGAGGTTGTGTTTCACCGATGGTACGGGAAACAGCTTCGCTCTGGATAGACCCATCGGAATCCCATTGGTATTATGACTATGTGTCTATGGGAGTCCGTCATCAGGGTAGGTGTATTTGGTCTTAACCTGAGACTTGCACCGCTAATACTTACGATAATCGCTAGACTTTGGTCTTGGTGGTACAGGGCTTTAACCGGTTCTGCGTACACCACTTCTGGGTTTATCAGAGAGTCGTAGTGTATTGGGTGTGATGTCAAGACGGAAGTATCACTTCAGTCATAGTGGAGATGATGTCACGCAGGATACGGTACTAGTGATCTTGAGTGATGCGCATCCAATCATGATATTATGACCAGGTCATGAATATCTGATTATAGAGACTAGTTACCAGACATCCGACATGTGCTTCGGACGGGGCAGACACTTATCCAGCCCCAGCCTTAACACGTGACTATCCGATACTGGACCGATATACACAATACTACGGTATACTACGCTTGATACAGATCTATATATTCCTGTAAGAATATTTCTGGAGAATTGGGTAGGCATGGCGCTTTGCTAGAAGCCAACCTTGTCTTGTAAATCGGTATAAACGTAGTACGAGGTACTTACGTGTTCGGATAGTCCGATAACCGTATTTACTGCCAACATATCCGGGGATCTCATGGGTCGGTTCCTGAAGATTCACCGATGACGTATGACTCACACTTTAATTAATCTGGGATTAATTCGATGAGAGAGAAAATTAATCTGGGATTAATTACGGAGATATTTTATCTCGGATAAAATATCGTTAAAGAGAGAGAACGATTAATTTGGAATTAATCGATAAATTAATATATTCGATATATTATAACGAAATTAGATTTCGACGCGGAATTGAAATTAGATTTTAATTCGGGCGAACGAATTAATTTAGCATTAATTTGTTAGTGACGTGAATAGTGAATTCGCTAGGCGTAATCATTTAATTACGACGAGACGGAAAATTCGTTAATTTGGAATTAACAAACCCGAGCCCGAGAGTGATTGCGAGTGCATTCGCATTTCGAATTCGAGTGCGGCACGCAAGTCACATCAAGCGTCAAATCGCTAGTCGCATCAATCATCAAGTCACTTGTCACTTTGAGTGATGTGACATGACATGTTGTCACTTTATTAAAGTGGATGGATTTGATGTGAATAGTTGATTTGAGTTGGTGAAAAGCTTTTAAAAGCTTGAAATGAAATATAACATTATTTATTTCTTGCTTTTTGACTTTTGTATTAAAAGTAATATATGTTTTATTTATTATTTACTTGGTAAATATATATATAAAACAAAATGAAAAAGTTTCTCTCTCCCTCTTGCAATGCATACGGTTTTAGGCAAAATGGAGCCAAAAACCTTCTCTCTTCTCACGGTCATGGTGACCGATTTTCATCTCCATTTTTCTGGTTTTCACACACAAAATGGAGAAGCTTTTGATCTTGTAGCAAGATCTAAGTGCTAGCACACTCATGGAGGAATACAAAGGTGATAGGGAAGTGATTTTGTGAGCTTGGAATATCAAAGCTTGGAGCTTTAATGGAGGTCTTCAATGGCCGAAAATGGAGGATTTTCACAGCCCAAAAATGCGCCCAACAGCAGTTCAAAAAGGGGAAAACCGAACATGATGAAGCAAGAAAAAGACTTGTGTTCTTTGCATCTCAAACCAATCATTGTGAGTATTTGTTTCCGCCATTATTCCTTGATGTGTTCATGCGATTTTATGCTTGTTTTGGATGATTCTTGGGACCTAATTAGGAACTCAACAATGGTATCTTGAGCCTTGAACAAGCATGAAAAAGTTAGGGTTAAAATTGGGTAAAACGAATTTGGGCATGTTTTGATGAAATTGTTTGTTATAGTATGCTTAAATGAGATGGAATTAATGATTGATTAGATCAATTTGAAGAAATTGTGTTTGGAACAAATTTCCCCAATTTTTTGTGTAGGCCAAAGTTGACAAAATTTGGTAAACTCAATTTGAGCATCAATTGATTAAATTGTTTAGTATAGTATGCTTGAATGAGGTTGAATTGATGTTGTGCATGATCAATTTCATGAAATTTGGTTGGATCCATTTTTCCCCAAATTTTGGGCATGACAAATTTGGGTAAACTTGATTTTGAGCATGTTTGATGAAATTGGATGATTTAGAATGCTTAAAGTATGTTTAATTGAGGATTGATTGGATCAATTTGTTGAAAATGAGTTTGGAACAATTTTCCCAAATTGCTTATGTTGGCCGAAAATTGAGACCCTAATATCTTGGTGAATTTTTGTTTGTTTGATCATTGGATGACTTGAAACAAGTGGGTAATGTTGAATTGAAATTTGATTGGATTGAATTTTGATTTGGAACAATTTTCCCAAATTAAAGTAGGCTTGGCCGAATTCAATTGGATATGAAATTTATTGTGTTTTTTGTATTTTGATTCATTAGATGAGTTTAATTGATTTGGGAAATGATGATTGTGGATTCAATTGGATTGAAACCGAATCGGATTGGAAAAACCCCTAATTACCGAGAACAAAAACATGTAAAATGGGTTTGATTTTAATAAATTGTGTTGGACATTATTTGATGTAGAAATGCATGATAAAGTATGCTAATTGATATTTTAGAAATATTAATTGGGTGGTCAATTGTGCATTACACTTAGGTTAATTAATTATGGAATTTGGAATTTTATAAGTTAATTAATTTGGGCTTATTTTGGAAATTGGGCCTTATAGGTTGTAATTGGGCTTTTGGGCTTGGTTGTACCAAGTTAGGTTTAGGCCAATTTGGTTGGATCCAATTGGGCCCAAAACCGCATCCATAAAGTCCAATTATGACTTAATGGACCTTAATTATTTAATTGGGCCTAATGGGCCAAAATTAATTTAAAGGCTTATGGGGTAACTCCCGGATTGGATTTTGGTTATCAGTTTGACCCGAGTTGACCAAAAGTCCACGCCTTAAGAAATTAATTAAAAGCCCATTGGACTTTAATTAATAAACATTAGATGTTAATTGGGCTTTGAGACCCATTGCGATTGAATTTGGAATTTAAGTCGTAAAGGTTCATTAAATAAAGTGTAATATTCAATTTGGAATTGAATAGTGAATTAGTATTAAATACATGTTAAATTGGATTTAATGTTGTAGTTTAATTTAATTCAAGAATTCGTACTTTCAGTACTTATTCGCAAAACGAGTTTGACTCGAGCAAAAATTAAATCGTTGTTTGAACATTGGATGATCACTAATTATCAGATTAATTAATTGGATTAGATTGATTGATAACTGTTAGACATTATGTCCCATAGCGTCACTGTTTGTAAATGATATTG
>SKCR01054359.1:0-29931 GCA_019454045.1 Zanthoxylum bungeanum | reverse complement strand
ATACACAATTCCAAAAGAAATACAACAATTAAGTCTCGGGAATCTCACTCAAAAAGACCCTGTTTGCCAATTTATAAGAAAATTGGATGGGAAGCTTGTCCCTGACGCATAGACGTCAATCAAGCCGTTACTTTTCTTGTAAATATTATATCTCTTTGTCTTTTCTTAATATTTGTGATTTTTTTTGTTGTTTTCTTTTATTTTCTCCGACAGGATCCATACCTTTTTGACTATCACGATATTATTTCGCTACTAATCGTCCTCTGGAAGATACTTGTGCTATTTTTACTCACCCTTTTCAGGTACTATAAATTCAGCCCGTCATTGCACTTTTGAAGGCATCCAGAGTTGAGAAAGAAATACATAAAAATGGAAGCCACTTCAAGAAGACGAGTTGAAAATATCTGTGTATTTTGCGGTACTAGTGTTGGAACTAAGCCACAATACATAGAAGTAGCACATGAATTGGGTCGAGTCTTAGCTGCAAGGATTATGCACTTAATATATGGCGGAGGAAATCTTGGACTTATGGGGATCGTTTCAAAGGCTGTACAGGAAGGAGGCAGTCATGTTTTTGGGAATCATCCCAAAACCCTTGGCAGAGGCAAATCTTATTGGATCATCAAACGGAGAGGGAACTGATCGTGCCAGGTATGTCTGAACGATTGGTAGAAATGATTAACCGTGTGCTGATGCTTTTATTGCTTTGCCAGGTGGCTTGGGCACATTGGAGGAAATTTTTATTGTACTATCTTGGGCGAACCTGAACATACACCAGAAACCACTTGGAGTGTTTAATGTTGATTGATTTTATGATTTTCTTTGTGTGTTTCTTGATGATGCTCGGAGAAATGGGTTCGTGTCAAAACCTATGAAAGAACTCCCCTTTACTGCCAGAACTGCTCCGGATCTAATAGACCAACTCATAGCCTATGAACCACAAGTTGACCCTATCCTTTCAAAGATAAATTGGTTCGAAGACGATCGTGGTAAGAGGCGTCGAATTAATCTGGATCTTAACCTTTAATTTATTGTAGAATTTCAGCTAACCAGGTATTATCTTCTAAACTCTTCTTTTACTGTTTAAGACATTGGGGACAATGTGTTAGTTAGGTTTGGGGGAGGGAATTAGTTGATCAGTACCTTGTTTTTAGTTTGTGTGTTATTTTTATTTTTAGTCCAAAATTTTTCGAAAAATACAAAAAAATTGAAATTTTTTCAAAAATTACAAAAATATTTTGTGTTTTTTTTGTGTTTTTAATTTGACTAAAAATGTGAAATTGGTAAGAGATAGCTGAGTAAGGAGTTTCCACTCCTGAGACGTATCTCAAACCTATTTCGAAACAAGTTAATTTTTGTTTATTTCATTTTGAATTATTTAATTTGTGAATTCTCCTTAAAACGGACTAAAATGGATCTTCATATGCTCAGTTGACAGGTATTATCAACATATATAGTAACATACGGACATGAGTTAAAATTGAAAAGTTTGTAATATTCAGTGCTCTAGTTTAATTGGAGGAAACATCTCAAAAAACAGTGGAGTAAAAAAAAAAAAAAAAAAAACGTCTGAGATCCGAGTTATTAGTCTGTAAGGGTGTTTTAAAACCTAGTGCCCTAAAGCCAACTGGTTTGGGAGTCACTGGCCCAAAGCTCGTTACATGGATCGAAGATGCTGCAAAAATATATATCTGAAGTCTGAGTAATTAAGTCCGTGGGGGTGTCTTAACACCTGGTGCCCTAAAGCCAACTGGTTTGGGAGCCACCGACCCAACACTCACTCGCTACATAGATGGAAGATATTGTATATAAATAAAAAATAGAAAAAGAAAAAATCAAGAAAAAATCAGAAAAATGAGAAAAATTATTCCATTGCTACCAAAAGGTGTTAAATCTGATAGAACTTTAGGACAAAAATATTACTCTCTTATCAACTGCACTTATGACTGTTGTGGAAAAATGAGATGTTTAATATTTTGTTGGCTGTGTATATGAAGAATGGTAAAAATAATCGGAGAATTTACTTATTCTGTAATTTAGAATGAAACAAACAATATTGACTTGGAGTAAAAGTTTCACCTGATTAGTCACTAACATCTTTATTCTTTTCGCTTGTCTTTTTGCTTTTGTGTGCATTAGTTTTACTACCTTTTACTTTTGTAAAATGTTTGTGGGTATCATTGCTGTAAACCCTCACGAGACTACAACTCGTCCACTAGGGACACCTATGGTTTTAAAGGCTTGTTGCATATGCTAAATGCAACCGTGATCCCTACGAAAGTGGCTTAGTTTAATTTTAATTTTATTTTATTATTTTTTGCTCGAGGACTAGCAAAATGTTAGGTTTGGGGGTGTGATGAGCGGAAAATATATCAATATTTACCGCCCTTTTACTTAATATTTTGTTTAGTTTCTCGGGTTTGATGAATGTTTTGATGTGTTTTAGTTTATTTTGCAGATAAAATAATATTGGGACTTAATGAAATCATTTAGGACGAAATATGGGTCAAATAAGGGCAATTATTGGACTTGATATTTTAATTTTGGAGATTGGAAACTTGAAAGGGGAAACTTGAAAGGGCGTTTTGACGAAGTGCAGTTTTGGAAATTCCAGTTTTGCGCATCTGTCGTATTGTGGGCATAACATTTTACTCCGATATCAGATTGAGCTGATTCAAGTTCCAGATTAAAGAAGACTCAAAGATCTACAACTTTGAAAGACAAAATAATTTCGAATTCTGAAGATTTCATGCCCGAAATCGATGAACCATCCAGAAGTGTGTAGTGTGTAATTATTAAAGTCACTTTCAATCATTTTCAAAGCAAAAAATAAATTAATAAATAAATAATAAAAATTATCAAATCATCACCAAACATGATAAGAGATTAGTGGAGCAATTAATAATGGATTTGGTAGAGCAATTAGTGGAGCAATTAGTGAAGCAATTAATAATTGATTTGGTGGATGATTTGATGGAGGCAAAATTTTGCCTATAAATACCAAGCCATTTCATTTGTAAAATTCATACTTTCTTCTAAGGAATTCCTTAAGAATACTAAGAAGATTATATCTTGTTTGTTTATTTATAGCTTTCAGTAATTAATTTTCGTTTTCGCACTTTCTTTTTTCTTTACTTTTCAGTTTTTACTTTCCGCAATTTACTTTTACGCACAGTACTTTTCTTTATTTAATTTTCAGTTTTTACTTTTCAGTAATGAGGAGGTAACTCCCCTTTGCTGGGGTAAAAGGTAAAACTTTTATTACTAATATTTAGATTAATCTCCCTTAATTATAATATATAAACTAGTTAAAACCTGACTTAACGAGGATACCGCCATATTGGTCGGTTGGTAATTATTTAAATTGGTTTTAACCTGACTAAACTGGATACCGCCTGATTGGTCGGTTGGTAATTAATTATTAATTTGACTTAATCTGGATACCGCCTATATGGCTGGTTGGTAATTATCATGCAAAGTTAATATATTATATTAAGGGAGATATCTAAAATAGAAGTAATAAAAGTGGATCATTTTACCTCAGCATTTTCTTTTATTGTATTTTACTTTACTTATTTACCTTTCAGCAATTTACTTTTCAGCAATTTACTTTCAGCATTTACTTTTCAGTATTTAATTTTTAGTATTTTACTTTATGTCTTTTCTTTTATTTAAGTTTTTACTACCTGTAAATATGTGTCGTAACTAAGCCAGTTATCTGGGGTTGTGATGAAATCCAATATCACCGTTTTATAAGGGGTTAAATTATAGTTTGGGTAATATAAAGGTTTATTTATTGAGTCTTAAACCTAATGCTTTTTATTAACTGGCCATTAATAAAATTGAACTGGTAAATCTAAAATGAACTAGACATATGGATTTTAGGTTTAAGACCTTAGACTTAATAGCTCACGATCTTCCTTGAGGATAGATAACCCTTTAATAGATTTCCTTACAGGATAGGAATATACCTGTCGGGCGGGGGTAGCCATAATTGGAACTTAAACTTAATGAATCCAGATAATTTGGTTGACATAGACATATGGTTCAATTGTGTTAAACTGGATATTTGTGTCTGACCATCGACATAGGCTTACACATAATTTAGTGTTCCAGGTTAATAAATCAATATATTACCCAACTTTAAGATAACCACTACTTCATCTTTAAAATGATATTGGAAGAAATCACAACCCTATATAGTTTTTAATATTAAATTTTCTTAAAATCTACTTTCGAACAATGTTATTTACTTGTTTTTAAATTTAGAATCGTCACCATTTCAAATCAATCAAACAACATGTTAGATACTTTAATCATTTGACCTCATAAAATTAATAGATTAGATATTAAGTCCTCGTGGGATCGATATTTTTATACTACTTGAACGATACGTGCGCTTACGTTATACGTGTGTGTTTACGCCGGTCAGGGGTCACTGGAAGCGTGACTGCTGTATGGACAAAGCAGACATGAAGGATGTGAATACGGGCAATGCTCCATCTTCAGGTATGTTTTTATAAACATGTCCACTACTAGTTTTAAAAAAAATTGGATTTTTGATACTGGATGTGGTACATACATATGTACTGATGTGCGAGATCTGCTGATTACCAGAAGACTGGCTTCAGATGAGATCAACCTGCGAGTCAGAAACGGGACGAGAGTCGCTGTTTTGGCTGTGGGAACCTAAGTTTTGGAACTGCCATTTTGGCATGTACTTAAATTAGGAAACTGTTAAAATGTATCTAGTTTGACTAAAAATATTATCTCTATATCTAGTTTAATCCGTTGCGGGTATACCTTTATGTTCCAGAACAATGGATGTTTTGTTTATAAAGATGATATTGAGATATACACATTAGATGTGAATAACAGTATTTATATTTTGAATATAAATAAATTTCCAACATATAACATGACAAACAAATAGCTCAAACTGAGTAAATCATATGAGACTTATTTATGGCATTGTTGTCTGGGACACATTAACAAGACTCATATATCCACTCTTTTGAAGAATGGATACATGGAAAGATTTGATCCTAATTCAAATGATGTCTGCGAATCTTGTTTATTAGGCAAAGTGCCTAAAATTCCTTTTAGCGGTAAATGTGTACGTGCCACCGAGCTGTTAGCCCTCGTTCATAGTGACGTAAGTGGGCCCATGTCTAGCTAGGCTAGAATTGGATATGAATACTTCGTAACCTTTACGGATGTTGCATCGCGTTATAGTTATGTGTATCTTATGAAACACAAATCGGAAAATTTTGATAAATTCAAAGAGTTTCGACACGAAGTAGAAAAACAGACTGACAAAGTATTAAAACATTACGGTTGGACCGTGGTTAAGAATACTTTAATAATGAGTTTCTAGATTACTTGAAAGAATATGGTATTCTTTCACAGTGGACTCCTCCCGGAACACCTCAATTGAACGGTGTGTCCAAACGCAAAAAAAAAATCAAACTTGTTGGACATGGTAAGGTTAATGATGAGTCGCTCTGAGCTACCAATTTCCTTCTAGTGATATGAATTGAACATTGCAATACTTATTTTGAATAAGATTCCGTAAAAGTCTGTTGGACAGTCCCCATATGAAATATGGACAGGAAATAAACCGGGTTTCTCATTCCTGAAGATTTGGGGTTGCTAGGCATGTTAACATTTGGATGGTACCAAACTAGAACCAAAATCGGACAAGTGCCTATTTGTAATTAGTTATCCTAGGGAAACCAATTCCACAACTCACAAGAGAATAAAGATATTTGTTGCTCTCCATGCGGTTTTCCTAAAAGGAATTCCTATATGCGGTGGCAAGTGGGAGGAAAGTAAAACTCGATGAAAATCGGAGTGATAATGTTCCTGGCACCGACTCCCAAACGGAACACAAACAGTTCATCAGGGATGAGACTGTACCACAATCTTCTAATACACAAGAACCGCGTAGATCGGAGAGAGTCAGAAAACAACCTGAGAGGTATGGGTTTCTGATCTCACCTCATGTGGATATTAATCTTATTGAGGATAATGAGCCAGCTACGTATGAGGAAGTGGTACAAGGTATCAACTCTGCATTATGGCAAGATGCCATGAAGTCCGAAATGGATTCCATGTATTCCAACCAAGTCTGGGCACTGGTTGATGCACCAGAAGGCGTAAAGCCGATTGGTTGTAAATGGGTTTTCAAGAAGAAGACAGACATGGATGGCAACATATAAACATACAAAGCTAGGCTTGTAGCGAAAGGGTATCGTCATCAACATGGTGTCGATTACGACAAAACCTTTTACCCGTTGCCATGATTAAATCCATTCGGATAATGCTTGCTATTGCTGCATATTTCGATTATGAAATATGGCAGCTGGAAATCAAAACTGCTTTCCTTAACAGAAACCTTTTGGAGGATGTTTTATACAACAGCCTGACGGTTTTGTCATACCAAAACATGCAAACAAGGTTTGCAAGTTAAATCAATCCATTCATGGGTTGAAGCAAGCATTATGTTCTTGGAACCAACGTTTTGAACAAATCATAATGGTATATGATTTCATTCAAAACGAAGATGATTCTTGTGTATATAAGAAGGTTAGTGGGAGCGCACTAACAATGATTGTCTTAGACATTGATGATGTATTATTTCTTGGAAATAACATTCTCATGTTAACAATCAGTGAAAGCTTGGCTTTCATTAAAATTCTCCATAGAAAAACTTGGGAGAGGCAACCTTTATTCTAGGGATAAGGATCTACTGGGATAGATCTAAAAGTTGTTGGCACTCTCCGAGAACTCGTACATTGAAAAATATATACGCGACATGGTGTCTCATATGCTTTGAGCATGTGGAGTCACAATCAGGCCGATCCAGGTGATGGTCACTGGATTGATGTAAAGAACATCCTTGAGTATCTTAGATGAACTAAGGATGCATTCTTAATCTATGGAGAAGGAGAACTTGAAGTGACGAGGTTCACCGACGCAAGTTTCCAAATCGATGAAGACGACAGTAAGTCGCAATAAGAATACGTATTTTGGTTGAACAACAGAACAATGAACTGGAAATCTTCCAAGCAAGGTACTGTTGCCGATTCAACAACAAAAGCGAAATATATTGTTGCGGCTGAGGCATCAAAAGAAGCATTTTGGGTCTACAAAATTCCTAATTGGATTAGGAGTAGTTCTGTTAGCAGTTGAGCTGGGCTACAGCACAGACTACGGAATTACGGTCTCATCAATGATCCAAATATGTACTTCGATGGTTTCATCTGATTCATCATATCATACATCGTGGCGATGTCAAGATCGACAAGATCGTTTCAGATGATAACCTTACAGATCCGCTTACGAAAGCGATATCTCAGCATAAGCATGAGCAACCCGTACATAGTTCAGGTGTTAGACATTTGAGTGATTGGCTATAGAACAAGTGGGATATTGTTGGACAATTATGACCCATAGCATCATTATTTGTAAAAGACATGGTATTCTTTGTACAAATTAACTATGTGACAAAGGAAATTGCCTTTTTATCATTTGTAATTGGATTACTTGGATATATAAATGATAAAATTCCATATGATCAGTTCCGGATTAATAAGATATGAGACAATATTAATCCACGAAAGATTTGATCATTAAATATCCCTAGTCGTTGTATTATCGAGATTGGACATCGATAATGCGAAATAGGCTAGTATTGCACTTGTACGCGTTATGGAAGCTTAACGGCATAGTTCTCATATATTTAAGTATTGGATACTTATGCAAGTGTGATAGGAGGTTCTGTTAATCGATGGTACTGGAATAGCTTCGCTCTGGATAGACCCCTCGGAATCCCATTGGTAGTATAACTATGTGTCTATGGGAATCCGAATCAGGGTAGGTGTATTTGGTCTTAACCTGAGACTTGCTTCGCTAATACTTGCGACAATCAGTATACTTTGGTTTTGGTTGTCCGAGGCGTTAACATGTTCTGTGTACGCCTCTTCTGGGTATACTGAGAATCATAGTGTATTGGGTGTGATGTCAAGATGGAAGTATCACTTCAGTCATATGGAGATGATGATCACGCAGGGATACAGAACTGGTACTCTTAAATGCTGCAGCTATTGGGATAATATGACAAGGTCATGATTATCCGATTACAGAGACAAGTTGGTAGTGATCTGATATATGCTTCGTACGGGGCAGACACAATTCCAGCCCCAGGCCTAGCATGTGACATCCGATACTGGATCGTAATACGTAATACACTGTATACTACGCTTGCTAAAGATTACATATTCTTTGTTGAATATTTCTGGAGAATTGGGTAGGCACGGTGCTTTGCTAGAAGCCAACCAGGTCTTGTAAATCGGTAATAACGTGATACATGGTACGCACGTATTCGAATAGTCTGATGACCGTATTTACTGCCAATATATACATGGATCTCTTGGGTCGCTTCCCAAAGAGTCACCGATGAGATTTGACTCGAATAGAGAATTAATCTGGGATTAATTATGAGAGAGAGAAAATTAATCTGAGATTAATTACGGCAAGAATTAATTGGGATTAATCAACAGAGAGAAAATTAATCTGGGATTAATTACGGCAAGATTAATCTGAGATTAATCAACAGAGAGAAAATTAATCTGGGATTAATTGCGTCATGAATTAATCTGGGATTAATTCGTGAAGAAAGAGAACGCGATTAATTTGAAATTAATCGGTAAAATAAATCTAATAGTTAAATTGGATTTTTCTATTTAATTTATTTATTTGGGCTAAAATAATATATTAGATATATTAATTGAAATTGGATTTCAATGAGGAATTAAAATTGGATTTTAATTCAAGCGAATGAATTATTTTAGAATTAATTCGTAAGCGACTTCCGTAATAATTTTGCTAGGCATTATTATTTAATTAAATTAGATTTAATTACGTCACGACGCAAAATTTGTTTAATCAGATTAAACGAACCCGAGCCCGAAGTGTGTTGTGTGAACCAACTTGAATTTTGAATTCAAAGTGTTGGGACCCACTACTTCACATCAATGGTCAATCCATTTGATGGAAGTTGTTGGAAACAATAAATTGGATTTTTAATTACACACACTTACCAAGTCAACTTTGATATATATATATATACAAAGTGTGGAGTATTCATCTTTTCTCCCATTTTCTCTCAAATGCCGAACACTTGCTCTCTTGGAGGAAAAATATTTTCTTTCAAAATTTGTTCTTGCTAGCACATATGGAGTGAATCAAGGTGATAGGGAAACTCACCCGAGAGTTTGGAACTCGATTTCAAGCTCCGAGCTACTACATCCAAAGGAATTTTTGAAAGCCTAAAACCGATCAAGGTGAGTTTTTCCGCAACTTTCTTTGATTAATTCACACACGAATCACGCTTAGAAGATCTTGTGGCATGTCTAGGACACTAACATCTACTTCACGGTGTTGAAGAAAGTCGCGGTTCCTGCCGATAATCTATAATCGATAGACTTTATTATAATATAAGTTATGAGATATGCTTCCGATCAATAAATAAAATATGCAATACATGAATATTTGACTTCGCTAAGTTACTAACTTATAAGTGTGGTCTACGAATTTTTATGGGCTAAGGTTTGGAGTTACACAAGTGCGGGAGCGGAAATTTAGATTCTATTAAGTATTAAGTCGTTGAAAAGACACTGCTTAATGTCTAAATTTAAAAATTTGTTGTACTTCACTAGGAATGAATCATTGGTTGAAATTTTAATAGAATGGACATTATTGTGTCTAATTTATGTCAGTTTTTATTGATCTTAATTTTGATTTCTGAAACGCAAGTTATAATCCAAATTTCAAGGGTTGTCCAAGCTGAAAAACTGGGTACAGTGGCAGCGGGTCGCCTAACTTCAAAATTTCGGTTCGGCCTCATCTTAATTCTAAAAATTTTGACTTTTAGATATGTTACTCCCTTATGTGTCTCATTTACTCAGATGTCTACGGTTCATCATTTTCACTTCAATAACTCGACTTACAAGCAATTCTTTACGACTTGTTCAGAGACTGTCGTAAACTAACAATGCTGCCTAACTTCCTCAATTCTTCACCTTATCTAATACATTCAATCCAGCGACCCTTAACAGATTTTTCACTACTATAAATACTTTTTATTACTCATAAACATGCTTAATTTATAAAGTTACTCTGGGCTTGGCATTTTTTCGAATACTTGGTGCGAGAAATGTCAAAAGTTCACCATTTCAACTTCCTTAGTTATGCCATCACTACTTTTACAACACCAATGCACAACACCACCATTCCGACCTGCATAATAAATTCCAAACAGCTTTTATATACCATGTACTATTCGGCCAAGGTAAAACTTTCATATTTTCTTTTATTCAATATCCATCAATACAAACTCAAATCAAAACATCCTTCCAAGCATGGATCATCATCAATTATCAATAAAGAAATAAAAATGCATCCCCTCATACATTCATTAAGTTTCGTTCAACCCGAATACTTAGGAAAATTTTAGGCATTCACCGAATGAGGCGTAACCCATTTGTATATTATCTTAAGAAGCACTAATATACATGCTAATGACTTTCATCTAGGCTAAAATGCATAAATGAAGTCGAGGATTCTTGGAGATAAATTGGGGCTTTCTTTATTCATGCTCAAAACTGGAAAAAAAATGAGAGGAGAAGGGAGATAAAAAGCTTACTTGTTTTTATCATGCTCAAAATTGTAAGAAATTCATCCAACTCCATTGATGCATGGGAGGAAAAATGGGGAAAAATTTCAGGGCTGATTTCTCTTGAAGGATTGAGAGAACAAGTAGAAGATGAGGTCGTAAAATTGACCTCAAGGGTTATTTATACCATTTATAAGTTAAGGGCAAAATGGTCACTTCAAAAAGAAATATAAAGGCTTCATTTTCATGTCTAATCCACGAAATACACTGTTTATATGACGTAAACTTGTATTTCCGACCAAGTTCAAGCCCGAATTTGGGAAAACGTTCAACACATAAATTGTAATTAATTGTTAGGGCTTTCCGATGATATAAAATTATAAAATCGGAGATCGTATGAAAGAGTTAAGGCTGAAATATGGAAGATTGTCAATTGACTTTGTTAAGCTAAAAAAATGACTCTAAAATTGAATATTTATCCAGGACCTCCGGACGAGATTTCTAAGGTGTGAAACTTATTTTAATATTATTTTATGAGTCTAAAATATTAAAAAATTAAAAATAAAAATTTATTCTGAGCCGCTGTAATTTTATTTGAGCTATAGGTAAAAGTTTCAGCTATTACGATTCCCCCTTTAAAATAATTCGTCATCGAATCAAATTACATAAAGGTAGGTAATATATCTTCGTCCTCAGGTCATATTGGGCTTGGAGCTTCCTTTTTGGATAGACAACCAACAAGGGACCAATCCATTAATAATTATCAGATTTTTAAATGGTCTGGAATTTTAGTGATGTTGTCATATACCTAAAACTGAGTCACATATAGAAATGCAATCCTTAGTCCTTGGGTCACGAGTCATTATCGTTCTACTGAATTTCTGAGAAATCTATATAACTATGTCTCTAACGCCTCACCTTAAAGTTACTTCGATTAGTTCCATGTATAACCAATGTTACCATAGAGTCTTGTTCTTGTTAGGGAAACGTAGTCTGCACGGCTCCCTTTCTAACTCTTGGAAACCCTCACACTGACATAATAAATACAAAATCAAGCTTGCCTTATATTGATATAATTTATTTCTTATTTTGTAGCTTCGGCAACATGAACCATCTAGATCATTCCTTGTCATGAATTATGTATATAATTCATGTTTGCTAGTTGTCGTGCCACCCTTCCTTTCTTATGTTGTCCTACCTTCATTTTCACTAATACAAATCAAGTCTGTCTTTGGAGCATACCACAAGGTTCTTGTCCTTTTTGTTGTAATGTAGCCTCTTTAATGATCTCTCTAGTAAATAACGTTGTATGCATTCAATTAATGGCAAATGTTTCTCTACAACTTTTTGAATCTAATGTGCAAACTTCGGTATTAGTTATAAACCTCAATTATTGGAGAAATTATTGCATTATTAATTCCCTTAGAAGTCTGCATTACCTAAAATAATATCCTTGAGTCGCTTCCTACAATACATAACCTTTAACTTATCTCAGCTTGTTCTTGGTTTCAGGTACCACGATACTCCTACTTGTTAGAGTTAGATTATTTCTTTATTTGTCATTATTACCTTCTAATATTTCACCTACAATATTGTCATCAATCAATTCGCATATATTCAATCATTGCTTCCTTCACACTATCTCATTACCATAGAAATTTAACCCATTTCTTCTCTTGAAATCGCGTGCCCACCGTTATTATTAACGATGCTTAAAATCTAACCTTGAAACTTGTTTGTTACAAAAGCTTAGTAAGATATTAATGGCAGTTATCCTGATATGCGATCCTAAGAAGGCTTGATTATGTTGTTATTCTTATTCACGTAAACTATAGGCACCTTCCTTTTTAGTTCGCGGAGATCTCTCCGCTAAAATCTATTACAGTCTCATCTCTCTTCCATCCGAGAATATCTACCTTTGAAGCCTTCATGTCGGTGTTTAATAGTTTTTTATTATCTGTCAACGAATAATACACTTCATTACTTATTCTGCAATAAGCTCACTCAGTGGTACCATTGTTGGGCCAGTTGTGGAACCCCTAGGGTCGGATCGGTGCCCCGCGCAGTGGAAATGGATCTAACTCGTAGATATCTAGCATTAGTGTATTTTTAAAAATTTAAAATATAACATTTTATTTTTCAAGTGTTTAGGGAAAAATCAGAAATAAATCTGGATCCGAAAAAATCTATTTGGGATAAAAATCGGAAACATTTCAAAAAATTTCGAACCCATGCGCAGCTATGCGCTGCAAGCAGCACACGCTGCATCCAGCGCTGGTTTCATACAACTATGCGCTACATGCAGCATACGCTGCATGCAGCAGTTTGCTGCATGCTTGGGGGCGCTGCAGCGCCAAGTAATGGCGCTGCAGCACCTCCCTCTCGGGAAAAATGGATGCTGCCTATTTTTTTAATTTATTTTCTAAAAGAAAACAAAACCTTAAACACTTATAAATTCACCCAAAATAATTTGTATTTTAAAACCAACCACAACACATATTATGAAATAAACATATATATAAATTATATATATATATATATGCATTTGTTTGAATCAAAATACAATTCAAAATAGAATCCCAATAAGAAATGTCTCATGAATAATTCTAAGTCACCCAAAGATGGTCAAGTGATTCTAGAGTGGTAGCCATAGCTCTAAGCTTTAATCTAGAGTTCCAAACTCTTATTAATTATTTCATGTCCAATATGAATATCTTTGACCTAAATTATAAGCATGTTGTGTTTATACTTCCAAAGTATCCTAACACAATTGATTAGAGCCTTATTTCAACATTAAGCTATGTGATCATGCATCTAATACACAAATGAACATAGCGTATGAGAAGATCAAACATTACCTAGTAAGATTGATGCAAGATCCAATCTACTTCTCCTTTGTTGAAATTGTTGGAGAACCTTAAAGGTCTGCAAGCTTGACTTCAAGATCCAATCTTGTTTCCAATGCTAACAAGCTTCACTTCAAGATCCAATCTTGATTTCTCCTAGATGAAATGTTGTAGAGACCTCACAAGTTTCTCTAAACACTTCTATAACGTAGGCTAATCTCTCAAGAATTACTTATGTATAGCTTACTCAAGCTTTTATTTATGCTTATACTTGTACTTAAAACTTTCCTTAAGCTTGCTATTTATAACAAAACTTAGGCAATTTTTAATTAATAAAAGTTGTATTCAATTTTTAAGTGGGCTTAATCTAATTTGTCCAAATATGTATAATTAGGTGTGACTAATCACCATTGTCTCCCACTTTGATTTAATCAAATTAAATCAAGCCAAGGATTAGGAAATTGATTAGTTAAATATTTTCCACTTTGATTTAATCCAATTAAATCAAGCCAAAACCACCAATTATTACATACTTATAATTACCATAATATCCTCAAATGGTAGAGATAATTATGATTTTACAATTAAGCCCTTGTGTAATTACTGAAATAATCCAATTAGATCAAAGTAAATAATCAATGTTATCCAATAACAATTGATTATCTTAGTTGATAATTATAATATCGAATATTATCTTTTATCAAAATTAATCAGCTACCCAAGTGCTCAACGAGTATATTTCATATTGGGACTCTCTAAGTTCAGACACGTTCGTCATATAAGCCTAGCTAATATGTACGCAATTCGGCCACCTCCAAATTCGTGAAGAATAAGAACGGCTATTCTGAATTATACAAGTCGAGGTCATCACATATGTTTAACAATCCTTCTGTAGTATACTATCCGAGTTGTGCTTAGGAAACATAGAATACACCATCAAGTTTCCGAGGCGCATATCTCATGTCGACATGTCCACGATTCTTCATAACTGATGCGATTCACCATAGGTGATCCACTTTGGCCAAAGCTTTAAGAATCGTGACTTTACTAATATGGATACATAAACCTCTTATGGTACACATATGGGCCGATTGATCCTATCTTGCTTCGCACTTGATTACTGAGTGCATCAGTCCACACCCAACGAACATCTAGAGGCCAGACCATGAAAGGTTTCTAACATATATGGCATCAAAGTGTGGAGGATCTCACATAAAATCAATGTTATCCTATAGTCAAAGGATTACATATGCTACTCGACTCGAGGAGATTATTATTGACGGTGGTGTGTACTTCCAACTATTAGGAATAACCTATGAGTCATTCAATATTCGCTTCAACGAATACCCACATGTCTATAGAGTTTTCAAAACTCATGGTACATTGGGTTAAACCATTAGAACTCCAATTCCAATATACGACATGTGTTAGTCTTCTAGGTTATAGGAATTCGACCGTATTCCAAAACCAACGACTAGGAATATTTACTTTAAGAATAGTTTACACCTAATGTCAAGACTATTCTAAGGTCGATGTCATTCTTAGCATATCTATACATCAATCTGATACGCATAATGACAATACCATTAATAAGGTATGAAATGAAAAATATAGTTATTTTATTAATAAATAATAAAATGTACAATTCAGATTGGCACTCTAAGAAATAATTCCATCAAACTCCCACTTTCTTATTGCCAATCTGGATGGTATTATAGTCCCATCTCCTCCACATGTTTATTGAATATCTTAGGAGGTAAAACTTTAATAAGCGGGGCTGCTATGTTTTCTTGTCCTTGAACCTTCAAGACCAATATGTCTTTTTGTTCAATAATCTCTCTAATTATGCAATATTTCCTTTCCACGTGTTTAGACTTGGAATGCGCCCTCGGTTATGGTATGTAAGCTTAAGAAGTTCATTTATTGACTTAAACAAGCTTCACGAAGTTGGAATTTTTGATTCGATGAGATTATTAGATTGTCTGATTTTCTCAAGAATTCGGAAGAATCATGTGTGTATCAGAAGGCCAGTGGGAGCATGGTGGTATTTTTAGTCCTCTATGTTGACGACATCCTAATTATTGGGAATGATATAGGGATGATGCAAGGCGTCAAAGTTTACCTCTGTAAGAATTTCTCCATGAAGGACCTGGGAGAAGCTTCATATGTTTTAGGCATAAAACTCTATAGATATAGAGAAAGAAAACTGATTGGGTTATCCTAATCAATATACATAGATAAGATCTTGGAACGGTACAATCTTGGTGACTGTAAGATAGCAAATATACTGGTCAGATATGAGATTCATCTTTCAAAGAAGATGTGCCCGCAAACAGAAGATGAGAATGTTAAAATGTCTAACTAACCTTATGTTTCATGTTTGGGTAGCATAATGTATGTCATGTTATGTACTAGGCCTGATGTCAGTTTCGCTGTTAGCGTAACCAGTAGATATCAGTCCAATCCAGGAAATGACCATTGGATGGCCATTAAACATATCTTGAAGTATCTTAAAGGTACTAAGGATAAGTTGATTATATATGGAGGAAATGAACTGCAAGTTAATGGGTATACAGATTCCGACTTCCAATCGGATCCCGATGATAGAAAGTCTACATCTAGATTTGTCTTTACCCTTAATGGAGGTACAGTTTGTTGGAAGAGTTCCAAACATGGGTCAACAACAGATTCCACCACAGAGGCGGAATACATTACAACTTCTAAAGCTGCAAAGGAAGCTGTATGGATTAGGAACTTTATCACAGAATTGGGAGTGGTCCCAAGTATTGAGAATACGATTCTGTTATACTGTGATAATACTGGAGCCATTGCACAAGCAAAAGAACCGATGGCGCATCAGAAGTCAAAGCATGTGGAACGCAAGTACCACATTATTCAAGATATTGTGTCGCGAGGGGATATTATTATGTGCAAGGTACATGTGAAGATAATGTAGCAGACTTGCTTACGAAGGCCATACCTCCGAAGTTATTTGATAAACATGTGGAGTCGATGGGTATTAGATACAATCAATCTTGGCACTAGAGAAAGTGGGAGATTTTGTTGGGAAGGTGCTCAGAGCGCCAATTCCCTATTGTATTTCCTTGTAAATACTCATGTAAACGTCTTATTATGAATAAAATAAGTAGTTTCTATAATATAATATATCTCTTCATATGGTAAAGACGTAATTGACCTTAGAATGATTAGTCATGATGCTGTTGCAAAAGTGTCACAACTGACATTGAGTTGTATCATGACATTGTCATTCTTAGACTGTTCCTGGTCGAGGTTTACACTACTTGGTCAATAAAGTAAACATGTTGAGACTGGTACATGCCGTCTACTGGAATATATGATTCCAATGGTTTCTCAATGAACCATGAGTCTTGGAGACTCATATAGACATATAAGTGTTTATAGCGGATAAACACTGAATGACTCGTCGAAGATTCTTAATGGATGGTACACCAACGTCAATAAGAATCTTCTCGGGTTGAGTATCATAAGTGATTCTTTGACTTGAGATACCACTGTGGGCACATGAGACATCTTCCACACTTAGATGGCAGTCACATCACCGATCTATTTAGATCAGACCTCCGCCTATTCGTTGGGTGTTGACAGGATCCTCAGGGTGTCCTGTGTGTGTCAAGATATGATCTGTCAGTTCTGTGTACAGAGCATAGGTAGTCCATATATGATTAGCAATCAAATAAAAACCATGGGCCCGTGGTACACTTTAGAAGGAAGTTCTAAGTGTTATTTTTAGAGATTGCTAATAGAGACGTCGACGAGATTGTCCCTATAGAGATTTGACGTTTACATCTATATCTCTGGGATATATCCGGATACCTGTGACGGAGGAATTAAACATATTCCATGACCTCGATCTGTATGATTTAGCGAGTTTATCTGTGGTCGTCATAATTTACGGGTGGGTAAATTATGGACACGAAATTGGATTTGGTGACTGATATGCCTGAATCTAGAGAGTCTCACTAGTGAAATATACTCGTAGAGCACTAAGGCAACTATTATGAATAATACTGATTATTTATAAGTCGTTTAATGGTTAAACGAAAAATAAATGCAAATGGACCTAATGGTCATTTCATAATTAATGTGTATTTGTATTTAATGCATGATTTTATTAAATACATATTAATTAAATGTCAAATTATGATATTTGACATATATCATAAATATGTATGTATTCTAATATTTAAAGTAAATATAATACATATATTTAAAAAATTTGTATTTAAAAATTATTTAATTATTTAATTGTTAAATAATTAAAGTAATTAAAATATAAATATCTTAAGTTATGATTACATTAGGTAATGACTTTAGTTGATTTATTTGACTTGTTGTAAATCATTAAAATATAGTAATGATCAAATACACAAGTTGATAAAATTGACTTTATGAAACAAAAAAAATATCTAGATATTATTTATGCTCACAAATTTGGCCAAGGGCAATTTTTGAGAGTATAAATTATTTTGTTTCATTTTTCATTCATTAGGTTAAACAAGTTACCAAAAACATAACAAAAAAGGGTTGAGAGCAAAGTTGAAGAACAAAGAGAAAAAGTTTGGAAATATTTGGATTTTGTAAATTTTTTTCTTAAACTTTTCAACTAAGAAATGATTTCTATCATGCTTAGATTCAACATGTGTTGCTAGGATGTTGTCTCTACACTTTTAGTTTGTGATTAAATGGTTGTGAACATGTTTGAAAGATGAAAGAATGTATGATAACAAAGTGAGCTTGAAATAAGTTCTTAAGCTCTCTTTTGATTAATTAGTAATCAAGTTGCCATTTTAGAGTTGCTTAGCCACTCATTGATGACCTAGAATTATTCTTGAGTTGTTTCATGATGGTGAGACGTGTTTGGTGTAGCAAAGATTGAATTAAAGTATTGAATTTGTTCAATTTTGTGTAATTTGTCAATTTGAAGAAATTGTAAAATTAGGGTTCATAACCCTTTCCAAATTTGAGGATTTTCATATATGTGATGTATTATGATGTGTATATGATGCATATTAATTTTTGGGTTGATTGGATTTGATCTTGACATATTTTGAACAAAGGACCAAATTGCAAAAATAGAAAAATTGAGGATTGTTCGGCAATTTGAGATTTTTTGGGGCTTTCGTTGTAATTTGTTTTTGATGTGTTGGACATGTTGGAAATCATTTTAGAATTGATTTAGAATCATCCAAAATTGTATTTGACAATTTGAGGACTAAAATGAACAAAATGTAAAGTTTAGGGATCAAACGATAATTTTCAAGAAATATGATTTCTTGAGTCAAATTTCAGTTTTTAAGTATTGGGTAATTAAATAAATAAATTTATTTAATTGATCCAAGAAAAATTATTGAAATCGGAAAATTTTGATTTTCCGTGTTCCGCTGCGTTACCAGATATTCCCTATAAAACCCCTACATCTATTACATTCAATCCAGCGACCCTTAACAGATTTTTCACTATTATAAATACCTTTTATTATTCACAAAATATGCTTAATTTATTAAGTTACTATGGGCTTGCCATTTCGTCGAACACTTAGTCCGCGAAATGCCAAAAGTTCACCATTTCCACATCCTTAGTTATGTCATCACTACTTTTACATCACCAATGCACAACACCATAATTCCAACCTGCATAATAAATTCAGAACAGACCCTATATACCATGTAGTATTCGGCCAAGGCAAAACTTTCACATTTTATTTTCTTCAACATTTATCAATACAAACTCAAATCAAAACATCTTTCCAAGCATGCATCATCATCAGTTATCAAGAAAAAAACAAAAACATGTCCCCTCATACATTCAATAAGGTTTGTCCAGCTCTAATACATAGGGAAATCTTGGGCATTTCACCAAATGAGATATAACCCATGTGTATACTATCCTAAGAAGTACTAATATGCATGCTAATTACTTTAATCTAGGCTAAAATGCATAATTGAAGTCGAGGGTTCTTGGAGACAAATTTGAGCTTTCTTTATTCATGCTCAAAACTGGAAAAAAAAAATGAGAAGAGAACGAAGTTAAGAAGCTTACTTATCTTGATCATGCTCAAAATTGCAAGAAATTCATCCAACTCTATTGATGCATGGGAGGAAAAATGGGGAAAAATTTCAAGGCTGGTTTCTCTTGAAGGATCGAGAGAAGAAAGAGAAGACGAGGTCCCAAAATTGACCTTAAGGATTATTTATACCATTTATAAGTTGAGGGGAAAATGGTCACTTTAAAAAGAAATATAAATACTTCATTTTGTTGTCTAATCCACGAAATACACTGTTTATGCGACGTAAACTTATATTTCTGACCAAGTTCGGGCCCGAATTTCTTAAAACGTTCAAAACAAAAGTTGTAGCTAATTGTCTGGGCTTTCCGACGATATAAAATTATAAAAATCGGAGATTGTATGAAAGAGTTAAGGCTGAAATACGGAAGATTGTTAGTTGACTTTGTTAAGCTAAAAAAAATGACTCTGAAACTGAATATTTGTCCAGGATCTCCGCACGAGATTCCTAAAGTGTGAAACTTATTTTAATATTATTTTATGAGTTCTAAAATGTTAAAAAATTAGAATAAAAATTTATTCCGAACTGCTGTAATTTTATTTGAGTTGTAGCGCAAAGTTTCGGTTGTTACAGAACCTGTGACCTAGTGGATAGCAAATTAACACTTGATTATTGAGCCAAAACCACCTTCAATTGTCAAAATAAGAAGAAAAAATATATATTTGTTAGTTTGACAATTTTGTTAAGTTTGTTATTTGTTTCCCATTTTATGTATGCAAGTATGTGTTTTCTAAGTGAGATTGAGACACACACACATAATTGTTTGAGAAACCTTGTGTATTGTGTGTGTTTGATGATGGCAGATAGGAAGATGAAGGTTGCTTTTGATACCAGTATTGACAATGGAATAAGTTTTTTTTTTTTTTTTTTTTGATACTGCTGAAGTTTATGGTGCTAGGGTTAGAAAAGGTTTCATTGATATTTTATTCCTTCCCATTTAGTGCCTGGAAACATTTGCAACAAACACAGAAGTTATGTTATCTATTTTTGCAGGCATCATTTGGTGCTATAAATTCTGAAACACTATGAACCTGTTATTATGGGGAAATGAAGGTTGTTGATTATCTTCTGATAAATCGTTTTCAGGGTTTATTGATGATGGATGGTATTGGAGATGCCGTCGAACAGCAAAGATCTTTATAAATACATGAAAATGATATATATGGTGACACCGCTGAGAGTGTTAATTGTTAGTTTCAAATTCACCATATCCATATTCCTGCTCTTTCTTTCTGTTCGTGAGATTTTTCAAATATACACCAGACTTCTAAATCCAACCAGTGCCAGTTGTGAGTTAAAAGTTTCAATGGATCCAAATATTATTTCTCATATTTCACTACCAGCTCCAGATGCTACATAAATGATCCACATATATTCCTTTTGATTTTATTTTTATTCAAATAAAATGTATTTTTTATGGTTATTCTTTTTTATTTATTTATACTTTCTTTTATTATATTAAAATACAAATTGTGTTCAAAATTTTGTAGTCAAAATGTGACAGTAGCTGTCAAAATATATGATTATTTTAAGTAAAATTATCATTGTCATAAAAAAAAATATTTCCTTTGAATTATTTATTTAGTTATGTCCTCTGTTAGCTGTCAAAATCATTTTTTAAATCATTGCACGTTCAATAGGCTTGTAGCTGTAGATTCCCTATCTCAAAAAGGCCCCACAATAGCAATAATCTCTTAATCACGTGCCACGTGTACAACTCTTCCGTTGTCATCATAATTATGATTGAAAAAATCATATAGAAAATTTAATAAGGAGATTTAAAGAAAAATAAATGAAGATTAAAATTATTTTTAATTATTTTATGTACCACTCTTCAATAATAATTATAATATAATAATATTTTATCACACTTATTAAATAATAAAAAATATTAAAATAAATAATAATTATATTACTATAATTATATATATATATATATATATATATATATATTATATTTTAATTAATTAATATTACCACGTTATAAAATTACTCCTACTACTTAAGTGCAACTGTGCAAGTACATACACATTAAAACTGGTCCCTCCTCCCTGGTGGAGAAAAAAAATCTCATTTTGAGCTCATTGCAGTGACAAATGTTTCAGCTTTTTAAACCAAGAGAATTGCAGGAAACTAAAAGTGGTGCAGTTTCCAATTGAAGAAGGAACAGACTCTTAAATTTCTCTTTTGGTCTGCTCTGCTCCTTTCATTTACATTTTTTTTTTTTTTATTCCTGGGTTTGTTTTAAAATTTTATTTTTTCTTTTCTCCTTGTTGAATTGCGATTTGGTGCCTTCAGCTGCTATAATTTTTATGCTTTCTGGGTTGGTATTAGCTGCTTTATTTTATTTTATTGTTTTAATTTTGAAATTTTGTGCTTGAATTATCAACCTTTTTTTTTTCTTTTTTTGGGAAAAAGGTTTTGATGATTGTTGCTTTTCATTTAATTTAAAATTTGGTTTGCCAAATAAATAAAGGAAAGTTAATGATTGTTAATCATGAACAAAATCTAGTTTTTTTTACCACTTTAGGTATAGTTTAAATAGAGCTTCTTTCAATTGTTAATTAAGTTGTTTCCACTTATGGTATAGATTTTTTTTTTTTTTTAAAAATTATTATCATATTATTTAGTTCCCGTTTATCCATCAGTCAACAAATTACATTAAATAATTAAATTAGTGACTGTAAAACAGAGAACTTCAATTATTATTTTTAAATTGTAATTAATTAATTAATTAATTTGTTTCTGTCTTGTTATGCAGCAAATCTTTGTCTGCTTAGCCATGAATCCATGTATGCCTGATTGGAATTTTGAAGGTGATATCCCTATCAGCAACCAGATGAAACCAATGGGGTCAGTTCTTTCTTTAAAGCTTTTACCAATTTAATTAACATGAGTGCTTTTATTTTTGCAAAAGCCAAATGAATTAGTAATGTTTTCATTTTATTTATATATATTATTTACAGGCAAGATAATGAGCTAGTAGAGCTACTGTGGCAAAATGGGCAGGTAGTTCTTCACAGTCAAACTCGACCACAAAGGAAACCGAGTCTCAATCCTAATGAGCCTAGGCAAGTTCAGAAACAGACATTAAGGGGTGGTGGTTCATACGGGAACTCGAGTAATTTGGTTCAGGATGATGAGACTGTCTCATGGAGTCCGTACCCGATTGAAGATTCATTCGAAAAAGAATTCTATTCCAATTTTTTCTCTGAGATGCCGCTGTCAGCTGATCCAATCGAGATTGATAAGCATACGAGACAGCTTGGAGAAGAAAAGATGGCGGAGTTTGATCCCCCACATGTGGTCACAAGTTTACAGCATTCAAACCATTCAGTTGTTTCCGGTTTGCAAAGAAATGCAATGCCTCCTCCAAGATTTGAGTTTCATGATGCAGCTAAGCAAAACAAGAGTTTAGGTGATTTAGGAAAAGTTGTTAAGTTTTCTCAATCCACTGCACCTTTAAAGGGTGAGCTAGGATCTTGCAAGGGACAATTTGATCGAAAAAGGTCAGGAAATTTGACACAAGGAGAGGCCAGGGAGTGTTCAATGATGACAGTTGGGTCAAGCCACAGTGGTAGCAATCAAGTTGCATATGATCTTGATATAAGCCAAGCATCCAGCAATGGCGCAGGAACTACTGGTTTATCTCCTGGAAATTTAAAGGATGATGTTCGAAAAGTATTTTCTCAGAGTGAGAGGGGTAAAACTGAGACGATCGAGCCTACTGTTACTTCATCTTCTGATGGATCCGGCAGTAGTTTCAATAGAACAAGCAAGCAATCTACTGGGGATAATAGCCTCAAAAGGAAGAGCAGAGATGCAGGGGAATCTGAGTGCCAAAGTGAGGTAAAACTTTTTTTTCCACGTGGTATCTCATTGTGAATAGTACTTTAGTCCAATCACATTCAACTGTGAACTTTTTTTTCTTGTATAGGCTACTGAATTTGAATCTGCTGCGGGGAACAAAACAGCACAACAATCTGGGTCTTGCCGCAGGAGCCGTGCTGCTGAAGTACATAATCTCTCGGAAAGGGTAAGATACACGGGAAACTCCCTAGCATCTCATAGTTTAAGAATTTGAAATTGTATATTGAAACTCTATTCTTGCATTTATGCAGAGACGGAGAGATAGGATCAATGAGAAGATGAAGGCCTTGCAAGAGCTCATACCTCACTGCAATAAGGTATATTCTCACTATAATCTTTCTCTTCATTGTTTTCAAGTTCTTATCTATGCTCATTTTCCTGAAAAACTGTCATGATTACTTAATGTATCCAAAATTAATTCAACTTGCACATTAGATTCTCTCAGGAAACATGTGCGTTAAGAAGTAACAGTACCCTTTATTTTTTCCCTATGTTGATTGAGAAAGGAACTCTGAGTGCCATGATATTACTCATTCTTTATTTTGCAGTTGGGAAGTCCTGAATTAACATTTTCGGTGAAACGCTTGGATAAAAATGAGAATGTTAGTGGGTTAACTGAAATACAATGAAGTGAACATTCATAAGTGGCATGTTCAAGTAGGAAGAGTATCACAAAACTGAGTACAAGCGAGAGACAATCCTATTTGATAGAATTTTAGTTCTTAAATCTAATGATTGCACCAAAATCTATTATATTTATGAGTCCAAGAGAAAGAAACTAATGGAGGAAAAATTAAATCAAGAAACAGAGAGTAGAATATGCTATGAGCCTAGATAGAGCATAGTTACAAATTTACAATTTGCCTCAGGCCTTGTTGAATTCAGTAGTTAATCAAATTAATTTAAATCTTGCAGACAGATAAGGCATCAATGCTAGATGAGGCGATCGAATACTTGAAGTCACTTCAGTTACAACTTCAGGTGTGATACAGTGATACCAAAATCTTGTAAAACAAAATTGATCTTACCTTTAGTTACTTGGGTCATTGACAGTTATTTCTAGGCGTCTCAGGTAATGTGGATGGGAAGTGGGATGGCCCCGATGATGTTTCCAGGAGTACAGCACTATGTTTCTCGGATGGGTATGGGAATGGGAATAGGTCCACCTCCATTGCCTTCTGTCACAAATCCTATGCATTTTTCAAGGGTCCCACTAGTTGATCAATCCATGTCTATGGCCCAAGCTCAAAACCAGGCTGTAATGTGTCAAACATCAGTGTTAAATCAGATGCAGAACCCAAATTTTTCCAACCAGTATGCTCGTTTTATGGGTTTTCACCCTATGCAAACCAACGCTCAGGTTTTTCTCATCATCTGTGATTACCTTATTATCTGTTAATTATGAGAATCAGATGAAGTCAATTTGCTTCTTGGGCATGTTAATTTTTCTTGGCTCTTCTAATTAATCATGTTTTAAAGTCACCCTGCCGGTTGTGTTTTGTAGCCTATGAATATGTTCAGATTTCGTTCTCAACAGTGCAAAGTCAAGTCATGTCCCCACCCAGCAGCAGCTGCGGAGGAGCTGCGACAGATAAAGCCCCTCTAAGTGGCAAGACGGGTAAGTCATTTCAATCTTTTTATTCAATATTGTTCCCTAGTGTTTGGACTAGGAAGGCTACAAGGGTCCTCACCAAATTTAATTAAGTTGATCAAATTTTCTCTATATTGACAGACAGGTTAGTAGTAGGTGAGAGAACTGAGAAGACAACGCATCAAATGCCTTTGGTCCCCCAGAATTTATAATGGGTCCATCTCAAGATGGTGAAACATGTTTTTTCCCCGGTGATATTAGGTACATTTCTTTCTCGCGAGGCATATCAATGCCCTATCAACTCTATCATTATAAGTTCTCACTGAATAGATCGATCACAAGGGATCACAGTATCTTGATCTAGTATTGAACTCTGCTACTGCTGTAAGGATGGATACAGGACATAAATTTCTCCGAATTTTTCCCAACTGCAGCAAAAATAAGGCAATTGTTTTGTTTCATAACATATATATATGAAATTATAAATACCTACATTTCTTGCTGTTGGTATAAGCTTATAGAAGGAATCTTTGATTTTACCATGTGAATCAACTGGCAAAACTAGAGATAAAAATCTAATCAGATCAAATAATAATAGATTTTAGGAATAAAAAATTGAAAGCTATAAAAAAAAAAAACTTAAAAATAAATAAATAATTTTTACATGCCAGTCTTCCTTTAGTCATTGGCGGGTGCATATATAAGTCTGTGAGGACAGTCAAATCTACTCAATCTAAAAATTTATTAAAATATGTTGTAAATCCCATAAAATATCTCATAATATTTCTCGATGGGTTCATGACATGTCATAAATCTACAAGTGTTATGTTGGTCTAGGTCATGACATATCTCATAATCTAAAAGTTTGTCCCTCCATTTCATAATCTAAATCTCACAAAATATCTCATAATATTTCTCAACGGGTCGTGCCTTACCCTGTTCCAACCAACATAACACTTCAGACCTTGGTCGAAAATGTCACATTTCGGAAAATCCAGGACGCGACTGGTAGGAGACGACATTGCCATCTCCCCGAGCCTCATGACCTGCTCATGCTTGACGTGTCGTGATTCATGCTAAAATAACTTTTCATGACTTATATATGTCTAACGTGACGTGAACTATTTCCTAACAGATACTTGCATTGTACTTATGTGCATTATACCATGAAATACATATTAAATAACATGATTCATACGTGTACATAACGAGACTCGTGGCTACATGACATAAAGGTGCATAAGTAGACCCTGACTATTGATGACTGACCATAATGACCACAGTTGGTGTCTATCATCCCCAAAGCTCGTCCTCCACATGCATACATGGAATTCCTGCAAAACGGAGAATGAAAGAGTAAGTTGTACGAACGACTTAGTGAGTGAATGTAAAGATAAAAAAAAATAATGTAACGGCATATTCGTAATTAACTGGAAAATTACGTCAAACCTGGATCATGGAACATAATGGAACTCATACATGACAAATGGAACTGTACCATGATATGAAAACCTATAACGTGGTTGGACACTGAAACATGATAATGTGAAATGCAACATAAAATAGAAAACATGTCATGAGCTAGATCGCGTCATGAATTAAAATGTCAACGTGAAGCGGAAGATTATAACATGACTTGAAAACTGTAAACTTAACATGATCGGAAAACATGACTGACATGAACTGAATACTTAAACATGTCTATGAACCATATACATGAAAATATAATTGTAAACTGTAAAACATAAACGTGAGCTTGAAAACACAAAACATAACTTGAACTGAAAACGTGAACATGATCTGGATATGAATGCATGAACTGAAATCAAAATCATAAACTGAACTTCATAAACATGCCTAAAAATTGATTTTCCTGAAAAATCACACCAGTATCGTAACCTGGGGTGTGAAACCTACTTAGCGGGACCTAACACCGCGTACACAGAGGAACATGAATATGAGCATGTGGGGGTGGTCAGTGCCCCATGAGGCAACGTGAGCATACCTGAGATGCTAAACATGAGAGGACGGTACTCTACTGGTGTTTTGAAAATATTTTGTTTTGAAAATATTTTATTACTTGAACTTGTAAAACATTTACAGAAATTGTTAAACTAAAAATCATAAAGTTCATAAAATGAAAACATTTAACGTGAAAATGTAAACTGAAAACATAACTTGTAATCTGATAAACATAACATGTAAATGAAATGGAAAGAACATCAATTGAAAACCTGAAATCATGACACGTAAACTAAAAACATAAGTCAAAGACTTGACATGAAAACATAAATTGAAGACATGACATCATGGAATACGTAAACTGAAAATACATAAATATGACACGTGAAAACATAAACATGTGACGCATAATGTAAACTGAAAACGTAAGCTGAAATTGTAAATGGAATACGTAAACATGAGAACATAAACTGAAGATTGACATACTGACAAAGTGATTCTTTACTCACAGGTATAAGAGTGTCGAACTAATAAAATAACCCGGTAAGTCCGAGATCGATCTACAAGGGATAGATTTAGTAAAATAAAATAATATTTCAAGTGAAAATAAAAAAACTGAATTATTTGATGTGATTGTCAATTTTTAAATTGGACTGCAACAATAAAATAAAATATTGGGCTAGGGGATCCACTTTTAATATTTCAAATTTAGAGAAATCTTACTTTTTATAATATATAAATTATCATTATTAGCCAATTAATTTATTATGGAATTAATTATGTCAAAACATATAAAACCAGCCATAAAGGCGGTGATAACATTTGTTTATAATAAGTCCAGTTAGGTACTCAATTATGCCAAATATAAAAAACCAATCATAAAGGCGGTAACAAAATTTATCAATAATTAATTCAGATTTAAATTAAATATTAGTCTTTAGTTTACAATTCTGACTCGCCTGCCAAGCGAACACTTACTTCAATTACCCAACGAATATCACTAGGAATACCATTGATCATAAGAAGCCTCATTCTTTCAGTGTGTGCTTTGTAAATTTTCATCAGAGCATTTTGGGGAAGAGAATAAAAATGATTGTGGAGTTTTGCGAGAGTTTCTTCCATGCCTTGATTGTAAAGTATCATTAATTTTAGGAAACTGAAAGAACCGACTTAGAGTCACAGAGTATTGTTATTCGCTGTTTAACCAGGGGTGCAAGACACTGACAAAAAGAAAAAAAAAACTGTAAAACTCAAGAAAAATGGAAATTAAACAAATACAAAATAAAAGAAAATAACAGCTGATAATAAATCAATCACAGTACACTGAGTTTGAAAGGAAAAGAGATTCTTGCAAATTTGAAAAGTCCAAAAATAGTTTCAGACATTGTCTATCTACTTTAAATATTTCATCATCCCGAGTACTCTCAATGTTAATAACTTCATATGGGTAAACGTGTTTCACAATAAATGGTCCACTCCATTTGGATTTCAATTTTCCAGGAAATAAATGAAGACGAGAATTATAAAGCAAAACTGTTTGATCAATTTCAAATGCTTTTCGTGAAATTTGACTATCATGAAAGACCTTAGTTTTAGCTTTAAGAATTTTCGCATTCTCATATGAATCATTCCTTAATTGTTTAAGTTCATTTAATTGCAGCTTACGTTCATGACTGGCATTTTCAAGGTTTGAATTAAATATTTTAATAGCCCAATATGTTTTTTTTTCAAATTTCACGGGCAAATGACAAGGTTTTCCATAATCTAGATTATAGAGAGACATTCTTAAAGACATTTTGAAAGCTGTTCGGTATGCCCAAAGTGCATCTGTCAATCGAAGTGACCAATCTTTGCGATTTAGGTTAACCTTTTTTTTCCAAAACTTGTTTGATTTCCCTATTTGCTAGTTCAACTTGATCATTTGTCTGATTGTGATAGAAGATATAAACTTTATGTGTAATTTCATACTTTTCATTAAAGACTCAAAATATATGTTGCAAAAGTGTTTACCTCCATCACTTATAAAGACCCGAATGATTCCAAATCGACTTAAAATATTTTCTTTTAAAAATTTACTCATAAATTTATGATCATTGTTTCGATAAGGAATCGCTTCAACCCATTTTGAAACGTAATATATTGCAACTACAATATATAAAAATCCAAATGACAGTGGAAATTGACCCATGAAATCTATTCCCCAACAATCAAAGATTTCGATGACAATGATGAGATTTAAAAGCATCATGTTTTTTTAGATTTAGATCTCAATTTTTGACAATTTTCACAAGTTCTGCATAAAATATGTGCATCTTTAAATAAGGTGGGCAAATAAAATCTACACTACAAGATTTTTACAGCGGTTTTCTTAGATGAGAAGCGACCTCCGCATATTTTTGAATGACAGAACTGAATACACCACTTATCTCATTGTCTGGTATGCATCGTCGGAAAATATGATAAAGGCAATACTTGAACATATGGATCGTCCTAGTAGAATCTTTTGACTTCAATTAAAAAAAAAATTCTTATCTTGATGGCTCTAGTGTGGAGGTCCTGTTGTAAGAAAATTGATAATATTAGCATACCAAAGCATTGTATTTACAGAAAATAAAAAATCATCATGAAAAGAATCATTGATAGGAGTTGTGTTAATTGATGACTCATTTGTGAGTCTCGATAAATGATTTGCAACTACATTCTCTGCTCATTTCTTATCCTTGATTGTGAGATTGAATTCTTGAAGTAACAAAATCCATCGTAGTAATTTTGATTTTGCATCCTGTTAGTAAATATGTTAGAATTTTAATTGTAATCGACGACACCTTCAGCCATCATTTACCAATAGTATTTCCATTAGTAAATTTTTGATGGAAC